>OMNW01032196.1:0-10470 GCA_900303245.1 Selene dorsalis
CCGGAACCGGTACCAGGACCAGAACCAAGACCAACAGAACCGGAACCGGTACCAGAGCCACAGTGGAACCCGGACGTTACAGAAACCGGAACCGGGACCGGAACCCGAACCGGGACCGGAACCGGAACCGGAACCCAAACCGGAACCCGAATCGGGACCGGAACCCGACCCGGAACCGGGACCGAGACCGGAACCCGACCCGGAACCGGGACCGAGACCGGAACCCGAACCGGGACCGGCACCCGAACCGGGATCGGCACCCGAACCGGAACCGGGACCGAGACCTGAACCCGAACCGAGTACGACCCGAACCGGGACCGGAAACCGAACTCGAACCGGAACCGGGACCCGAACCCGAACCGGGAACCGAACCCGAACCCAAACCGGAACCGGGACCCGAACCGGGACCAGCACCCGAACTGGAACCGGGACCGGGATTGGACACACATCCAGGTTCCAGACAGGGACCAGAACAGGGACCGGGAACTGATATGATCCGACGCTTCCGACGACATCTGCTGTATTTGACTTTACATGGCTTTGAACTCTGGCTAATTTCCTTTCAAAGACTTGAAAAGTGACATAAGTCACAAAGTCTAGCTACACACTAATCCAAAATGGCGCCCATGAAAAAGTCCTCACTTCACTAGTCGTGTGTTTTAATGCTGATTGTTTCACTTTGTTTCTTAAAGAATCTGAGGTGGGACATTGAATCAGGGTCATCTAGTGGGGAAAGTTACAAGTACTTCTCTCTAAGTGTAGCAGAAAGGGTGGTCCTCACTTCATCAGCTCACTATGATGCCCATACAGGAATTGTGTGTGTGTGTGTGTGTGTGTGTGTGTGTAAATTTCAAGTGTCATTTAAATATCTCGAGCTGGAGCGGAGTGCCCTCTTTTGAAATCAAAATATGGTCACCCTAGAAGAAGTATAACAGTAAGCACTGATCTGGTCTAATAACGAGGTTGGTACATTTACACCCACCAGTGTTTTGTGCTAACGTTTGTTGCCTGTTGTGTTTAGAGAAGGAAGTTTTGCAGTGAGTCTCATCTACATCAGATGTTTCAAGCAAAAACAGAGTGCAGAGCTTTTTAAACGTTGTCCTTTACTAACGTCCCCATTTTGGAGCTGTCACTCACTCTTCGTCCTCGTTGGGTTTGTTTTGGTTGTTGATTCGGGGTGTTACCTGAGCAATGCAGATTTTCCAGTGGCTTGATCAGCATTGTGTAATAGGAATGTGGGTTTATTTTTGGTCATGAGCTGCTACACAAGCAGACTTTTGTTTTGTACCATAAAGTGTTTTATTAGAAAATGCCTGGTATCCAAAGGGGATTAAGTCAGGTGAACCAAACTGAAACAGAATGAGAACTAATGATTACCGGGGACAAGAGTGAAACGGGTATTGTTTTCGCTGTGTGTGTGTGTGTCTGTGTGTGTATCACCGTGGCAACTGTGGTTTTTGAGAAGTGTTAATAGATCAATTTTGTCATTCTGAGCCATCATCACCATGTAAGATGCAGGTGTGCGATTTGACATCAAAATGAGTTCAAAGATGGATGTGAGGTGCCATGTAACAATAAGTAGTAATATCTGCTGGGTCCTCGTGGGTCAGAGAGGCTTAAACACTCACTGTTGTTGAGACAAGCCATTAGTTGTGCGACTAGTTATGCTAAGGGAATATCAATGTTGTGCAATCGATTGACTCAAGGACAACACAGCCGCGCACAAGCCCAGTGGAAGAATATACACAGGCCACAATAACAGCTTCTTCCTCTGACATGTATTAATATGCCGTTGTCATAAAAATTAGATTATTATGTCATTTTTTTCCATTTGATACACAATCACCATAGTAATGTAACCATGATTAAATAAAGAATTCTCTATCCCTCTGCTGACAGTTTCCCTATTAATAAAATGTCAAAATCAGGTTATCTAATGCATATTAAAAGTCGGAAGGCTGCATCCTGGCTCACTGGCTCAAAGCTCATCTCAGGTGGTAATTTGTGGCCTATTTTCCATATAAAAGAGACAGATTCCAGTTAATTCATCCAGCCTGAAAACCAGCAGTAGTGTTCAGTTTGCGCTCTGCCTCGCTTTCTGTCCAATATCTCCATTTCAGTGCGGACCTCCCCACCCACACACACACACACAGGCGGGCACACGCGCTCTCACTCTCACTTATTCTCATGTAGCCGGGTCCCGAAGGACAGGAAGTGCTGCCAGAGAAAGTCTATGTTTGTGTGTGCGCCTTCCTGTCTGTGAGGTTGTGCACATAAAGTAAGTCTGCACCCTTAAGCCTGTGGGAACTGAAACAGGCCTCAACACACTGAACCTCAATCTGTGTACTTTTTTTCACCTACTACTCTTTTCACCTAAAGGCATACATACACAAAATATGTGAAGTGAACAGGAGCACAGAGGACGAGATGCATGTGCATCACACTTGATCATTTCCTGGAGGTCCATGCATGTGCCATGTGCCTCTGCGATTCCTAAGTCAAACGTGAATGCATGTGCACGTGTGACTCATCAGCCACATCAAATGTCTATTATGGTTTTACCCGTACGCCTTTATTTATTACTGATTTGGAACTGTTGTAACTGTTTATTACACTGTACCTGGGAAAGGTTAATAACTCCCACTGCATCTCATCTCGTACATGGTCAGGTAGTCTCTTTCATTAATGTCACCAGCGTTTGCAGTGTTATGTGTTGTAAGGATTAAACATGAGATGCTGCTTCTGTTAAAAAGCGAGCAGGAAGCGATATGAGCCTTGGTACCGTGACACGTCCTTCATGAAAACTGAAGGTAAACGCAGCGAAGGGCCGTGTGTGAAGGCACTGTGCTCTGACACGGCACCTCTCGGAGGCTGCAGATTTAACAGCGAATCAGTCCTGCTGCCTTCAAATGCTGCAGGGATTTACTGAACTGTTGGAGAAGCTGGTCACTATGTATGACACAGCTGTGGTCGACGGGCGCTGTAAGGATCGCCTGCAGCGCAGAGTCGTTTATTGACTACCTGCTTTAACCATATTATTTTAAACAAACTATTTTCTGCACATGTGCTCCAAAAGATTACTGTTTCAAATAGTTAAGTCAGCTCTGAAAACTCAGTTAAAGCAGGAAAGTCAGTCACTTGGTGATAAGCAGATGAATATATGGATGACTTTAACAATACCTGCTGCTTTCTACTATTGTATATGAAGAGTTTCCTTCAGCTCATTAAATCCCTGAAGCATCTGAAGCAGCGATGCGCAGGTTGACTCATAACCTGCGGGTTGGTTTGGGTCTCGTGGTGCTGCTATGCACGGCTGTTTGTTTTGTTTACCTCATTAGATGTGCACAGTTAGGAGTCACACATTCGCATTTACATGCACCCCATCTGCTGTGAGGACAACTATCGACATAATGCAATCCCCTACTCCTCGTGCTACCCTTGAACATCACAAATAAATAAACCAAAACTGAATTTTAACCCTAAAAGCAAAATCTTAATCCTTCAAAAAGCCCTTTGAAGTCCGTCTATAAATCAGACTGGTCACTAAAAAGATAGAGGCACAAGCACACACATGCACATATCTGCATGTGTATAAATGAAAAAGAGTGCAGTCTGATGGCGTTTGGAATATAGATCTGTGGATCTGCACTTCATGACTCAGAGGTGGTGATGGGCAAATTTATAATAGCAGAAAATTTTCTAGGATTACAATATTAGATAGACGAAGCATTAAATTAATGCGAGTGGACTGAAATGTTGAAGGAAGGAGGGAGGGAGTGAAGGGAGGCTTTGTGTGTGTCATTTCTATTCAATCTCCATTACCGTACCACAAGAAATAATATGAATGTGGAATTACATTATCAGAAAGTTTTCTGCTGAAGAGACTATCTGTCACTCTGTGTGTAAAGGCAACTTAACCTCAAGAATACATCACAGCACAGGATATGAATAAACATTTCTGTGTGACCAGCCCAGTCTTTGTAGCTCATTATTACATTCATAGCTGTGGTTGGTTGTGATGGCACTGTAAGCAGTCCAGGTGCAGTAGCAGACTCGAGCCCCCAGCCTCATCTGTTCGAATCCACCTCATGACCGAGATGCATCTTATCCCATCTGTCTTTCTGTTTTAAAACATGCAATGAAACCAAAATGAGTTGGTAGTTAACAGAGTATGGATGAGTACCGAATTCGGTTCCTTAACTGGTTTTGACCTGATTCCCGCATTAATCCCGAGTATTGATTCACCTATAATCGCATGGTACCACATTTCAGTACTTGAACGCACCCTTTTGTAGTGGAGGAGTGTAACACTACTGTAAAATCTTATTTCCTTGTAGAGCTGCGTGCAGCGCCTTGCCCCTCTGTGCCCTGTTCTCTGTCTCTCTCAGACACACTGACACATGGACTGGACGTGCTGGTTCGGGCAGAAATATATAGAGATATCCTCATATCCTAAATATCCTATTCCTCTTTTGTTTTGGTCGGGTTCAGGCCTAAAGTTAAAGAGATATTCCTGCGTAAGTTTAACCCGTGGTCTAACGCACTGAGACCGAGTACACCCCCTCCAGAGATCAACTTCTCTAGATGTAGTGACTTCAGCACAGACAGCCAGATAGCAAAATACTGCTGTCTTTGTAGCCACGAGCCAACCACCATCAAAAAAGCCACTCATAGACCCAAATAATGTTCAGAACAGCACCAAACTTCATCAACAGTACAAACAGGGTCCCAGCACATAATACGAGGCATCAAACACCTGCTAGCTTTGACTGGTTTCTATTGAAAAGAGATGAAAACACAACTCACCCACTCTCCTCCAGCTGCTTCCTACTAATGCAGAAGCCCCAACAAGTCAATTATCGAATGCATCAGTGTTCCTATCTGTCTTCCTTCTCTGTTTTTAACAATAACTAGCGAGTGTTGACAGGGAAATGAATAGAGTTGAGTTATTCAAACTATCACAGTCAACAAAGTGTGCCTGCATCTTTGGAACTTAACGTCACTAGTATTGCTGTAGTCAGCTGTGAGGTAACCGAGGTCCGGACCTCGGTAAAAATTTCTGAGAGAAAAAAATTGAAGAAGCACCAAATAGCATGATAAAGCTTTTATTTTGAAACGACACGTGGGAAGTTATCATCAATCGCTTGCTTTTTTGTGCATGTCTGCGGCGCACAGCTCCTATGGACCTGCTTCTCCCTCCGGTGTTGTGTCAGACTGGTTCTGCTCTGTTTGAAAAGTGAAGGAAGCCCATATGTGGAAAGATGTCGCCTCCGAGATGTAGAATGTGTATTATAGAAGAGAAACACACATTTGAGGACCGCTGACTTGTATCATCAGAACAGACATCGTCCTGTGATTTTCAACCCCCTTACACACGGGGAACAAAACTCAGCTGTAGTGGGTAGGCTAAGTATAATCATAGAAGGCTGAAGATCACAGGACATGTCTGTTCTGAGCACTGTAAAGTGAGAAGAGCTCTCTCTCTTTATTTCTCTCTCTCACACACACGCAAATCTTTATTGCAGGGACCTTTTTAACCTAATTTGTGTGTGTACTTGTGGTTGTAGGTGTCACTTTGATATGATTAGGTAGGTACTTGCTAGAGTGGTCAAGACACATAGTTTTGCATAACAATGCATAGTCAAATACTGTGGGAGGAGAGTGGGTCATGTGTTGGGCCTGGGCTCCCGTACGGAAATACGGAATCGTCCCGCAAACTAAAAGATGTGTCTCTTATTGAACTGATAAGGGATGCACGTTGTTCTGTATTTCTTTTTAATCGATGTTGGGCGATTTTTCTTAAACTGAAACGGTGCAGTTGTGTCTGCTGCTGCTGCCTCTGCCCGTCTGGAATGAACTTCCATTATGGCACCATTATGATGCTGTGATGCTGTTGCTATGAGAATGCGTATCTCTTGACCAATAGAAAGCGCTGTCAGTGTTGCTATGATACGCGTGCGACACCACTTTCAGAGACGCGGCCGACGCATGACGCTTCCCAGACAAGTCCGGGGACAAAAAGGAAAGAAAGAACAAACCCGATCGCAGAAGTACAGAAAAGAACGGGAAAAGGAAGACGAATGGCAGGAAAACGTGAGAGATAATTAATACAGAGCCAAGTGAACAAGTCCCAACGACATTTCTCCTTTAGTCACAGAGGGATCACTGACATTAGACAGCATAGGTCAGGAAACAACTATAAGGGAAGGAGAGGCTTCGGAGGAGTCGGGGAGCTCTTTCACCCTTTGTTGTTCACCAGGTACCTCAAGAGACTGATGTGCCATGTATTAATAAACATATTGATTTTTATTAAACCCAAATCTGGTTGATAGATAGGCTAGCAGTGACAGGGAAGCTAATATGAAAGCATAACTAGAGAAGCTGAACCATAGCCCATGGGGCAGTGGAAGGCCTACTGCAAAATGTTTAATCACATGTAGTTCACTGCTCCCTGCTCATAAACTGTGATTGTGTGTAGGCTGCTGTAAAAGTTAAAGTTCATCATATTTAAGGTTCACTCTAACAGTAATGTAGTAAAAAAGGGGTTGGGTTTAATTTTCAGGCCCGTTTAAAACCTCTACTGTCTGTAAGAACCCCTCCTCTCCATGCTCACTCTGAAGCCTGCTTTAAAGAGGAGCTATGCAGGAGTTTTACCTTCACTCTGCTACATTTTTACCTAAATTAAAAAGCTCCAGTAATTGTGATTGTTAGATAAATGACTTGTAACTTGTTACAGGGAGAATGGCACCGGGACACAAACGCACCCCATAACCCGTAACCTCTTGTTTATGACAGATAAGACTACACAAATATATTATGATAAATAATGTTATCCACCGCTCTGTTGATTGCTTTCTTTCCAGCTTCGCATTGAAAACAAATGCACATGGTCAGAAGAGAGGTTAGCAAAACAGAGGAAAAGCGAATATTCCAAATTCTTAAGTTTTAACTATTTTTTCAATAAACAAAAACTCTTTAATTCCCACACATAGACACAAAAAGTACTGAAAACGGGCACCGTTGCATACCAGTGCCATATCAGTTCAGTTTTCAGTTCAGTTTATTCGATTAGCATTTAACCCCCCAACCCTTCTCAACAGATGAGATTTACTTCTTATATAAACAAAATACAATGAGGAATGGAGCTAATGGAAAAGGTGAAGGCTGAAGCTCATGCTTATTATACCTACCCTTTTTACCAAGCAAAACAAAAACATCCTCAACAAGGCAGATTTTAAACTACATGGTCTGAGTGACACCATAGGTCTTCAGAGCACACAGACATTCAGCTCTCAGTAGATTTGTATATTCTTTCAGTACTTTTGGTTTTTGTATGTAAGATGTAAGACTGTGGCCAAAACTGTTGCTGTTGCAGTCAATTTCATAATACTGTGGAACATTGTTTCCCCTCTCCTCGCCCCCAGAAGTGAGGTAGATAGCCACATGCTAACCTCTGCCCTGCTCCAGCATTGTGGCTATGGTAGCCCAGAGACTCACTCACACAGTGTCTACAGTCTCAAAGTAAAGTGTTGATGTTTCTGTAGGTTGAGCAGGTTGGTGATGAATATTTAGCTTTTTACTCTGACTGAACTGAACTGTACGAGTTCACGTCAGCTCAGGTGATCTGCAGGTTATTGTTTCACTTCACCGCTCTGACAGCACTGCGCACACACAGACACACACACACTGTAACCCTGCATCTACAGGAGCCTTAGTCCATGTTCTTGACGCAGTAGATGAGCCAACATGAGACGTGTCATTGCAGAATAAATGACACGAGCAGCTCAGTGTTTCCACAGAGTTTTCTCCTCCTCTTTCTTACCGTCGTATCATCAGGTGGTTCTGACTCCACACTGCTCCTCACAGCAGTAGACAGGAGACATGATGATGCTGGAGCCTCCTCTGTCTCCTATACAGCTGACCTGCTGCTCTACTGGACACTCAGCCCTCTGCCTCCGACACTAATTAAAAACATATTTCGCTGGGTCTCTGGTGTGAGGCTTCAAACACATGACGACCTGAGACAGGTGAACTGACTGGACCTGACTCATCTCATGAACCGCTCCACACATTCACCATCATTTTATTTCCATCGGCTCCATTTCACCACATCTCCTCCCTCTTTTCCAACTTTCACTTTGTAATTCTTCCCTTTAGCTTTAGCTTTAGCCAAGATGGTTTTATCTCCCAGCCATGGTTGCAGCTCAGTGGTAACTGGCAACCCTGAGGCCAAAATGCCACTGATGCTGTGATTGGGAGAGAGAGGTGGGTGGAGCTAAAATCAAAACATAAACATGATTTGCGGGCTGTAAATACATTTTTTAAATGGGAATATTCTGGCTGTACTATTGTTGTCAGTTAGATCAGTATTTCAAATAAACATGATTCCTTTGTCTCTGGTGACATATTGGGTGATTTTATGATTACTTGCCATACATTTCTTACATACAGCTCCTTTGAATGAGGACATTGAACTACACATTTTTAATTCATCATCACAGCTGTTCCATAGTTTAACACCTCTAGCAGACCTGATTTCAAACAGCCTCTGAGTACTTTGACAAAGCAAATTATTGTGTACTTTATACATTATTTGTGCTGTCTTAAATTTCACTGAATCATAAAATTTCAGGGTGTTTAAATTGACAGAGTACATTCGTTGGTTTGTTGTAAAGTTTGATTGATGTCTAATTCTTGTAGCTCTCTTTTGCAACTTGAAGATAGGATGAGTGTTGGTTTTATATGTGCTACCCTATATCTAGACGCAATAGGCCATATATGGAAGTAGCAGTGAACAGTGTATGATGACCTCTGGTTTAGGATATTTTTTGTTTTATAAAATGTAGCAATGGTTTTTGACATTTCAGTTATCACATCATTTATATGTGGCTTCCAACAAAGTTTGTCATCGATTTTCACCCCAAGAGATGTGTTTTCATACACTCTTTCTATTTCTATACAATTTACTGTGATTGTAACCAGATTTTTTATTGGTTTGGTGCCAAAAATGATAAACTTTAAATTCAGTGATAACTTACTCAAGTCAAAGCAGTCTTTCAGTTCATTAAATTCATTTAAGGCCTATAACGGACCCTTGAGGAACCCTACATGTGACTTTCATTTGTTTCCATTTCACATTATGCAATTGCACATATTGATATCTGTCTTCCAGGTAGCTCTTCATCCACTTGTATGCAATCCCCCTAATACCATATTTCTCTAGTTCATTCATTAATATACAATGATCAATAGTCTCAAATGCCTTTTTAAGTCTATGAAGACCCCAACAGTATGTTCCTTATTATCTATTGCAGTTGATATCCCTTCCACTAGTTCCATGACTGCCATCGAGGTGGACCTTTTTGTTCTAAAGCCATATTGGCAATCACTCAAAAGATTGTGTTTCTCAATGAAGTTATCAAGTCTGTGAACAAATATTTTTTCTAAAAGTTTTCAGAACTGTGGAAGCAGTGATATTGGTAAATTGATTTCTCTCTGCACTTTTATAGAAAGGAACAAATTTTGCTGTTTTCATTTTTGACAGAAACATGCCAGTTTGAAAGGATAGGTTGCAGATGTATGTAAATGGTTGCACTATATATTCCACAATATTTTTTAACTAATACCATATCAATATCAAAACAATCAGTGGATTTTTTATTAAGTGCTTTTACAATATCAAATATTTCTCTGTCATTTACAGCACTGATGAACATGGAGGAGAAGTTGTCAGTAATATGTTTATCTATTTCACTGTTACTTTTTGGCTCAGGAATATCTTTTGCTAGGTTGCAGCCAACCTGAACAAAAAAATTATTAAATTCATTAGCCATTTCTTCATATTTATCAATGATAATATCTTTACCTTTTATAAAATATTCTGGATAATCCCTTTTTTTAATTGTACAATTTGATACTCTCCACATTTCTTGTGTGTTGCTCCTGTTCTGCTCCAATAATGTGTGATAGTACTCCTGCTTATTTGTTCTTATAATGTCTATTAGTTTATTTTTATATAACTTATACTTTATTCAGGAAGATGATCACTTATATAATTTAAGAGAAGTCGACTTACTATTTCATTGTCAGTTTTATTTGTGAATATATTGTCTATCAGTGCGGCTGTGTCAATGGTTGGTTTATTATTACAGGGAAAAGGCAGTTGCTATACATGTGTGTGAATAAAGTCTGTTGTTTTTTGGTGTCTATTTGGGTTTAACAAATCCATATTAAAATCCCCACAAATGATTTGCACTTTTTTATCATTTAAATTGCTAAACCTAGCAGCTAGTTTTTCACTGAATATATCAAGGCATGAACCTGGCGTTCGATAGATGCAACTTATAATTACATGATTTGCTTTTTTATTATGGATCTCAATGGTTAAACATTCAAATACATGATCTATAGTGTTTGACATACATTCAATCTGGCTGCATCCTAAAGTTTTTGTCCACGTATAAGGCACCC
>OMNW01032196.1:16248-31199 GCA_900303245.1 Selene dorsalis
ATTATAATAATAATAATAATTAATATTGATTAATATTATAATATTGCCAATAATAATGGTAACTGATTAGCGTACATACGCATTTGGATTTCAGCACACCTTCTATTTCTGTATTACCGGAGCGTATTGAATCATGGGATATATTGAGCCTCTACCTGTTAAAGTGTTGCTTGAAGCACCCAGACACCCAGAATCAAGGTAACTTTTGTTTTCCTACAGTGTCTCCTGACTGCTTTTGCTGTTGCAGTCGATGTGTTCAGAAATGTAATTTCTAAGGGGCAGAGTTGAAAGTGGTTCTGACTACACACCGGAAGAAACTTCAAAAGTGAAAACATAATTAGCAGGAATGAGTTGACGGACCAATCAAATGCACTTATCTGGCAACCAACATAATGGCGGCTTTTGGAGAAGCACAGCAATCAAACATATTACAGGGTCGCTGTCTGCAGATGTGTGTTTACTTGGAACTTGCAAGAAGTGGAAGATTAGAAAAAAAGGAGGCAGTAGCAAACAAGCAGTACCTGTGTGGGCACGGGCGCACATTCACACAGAAACAGCTCTTTCCAGGGGGCGGTGACACTCCACCCCTGAACCGGTTCTGCGACCACTGACCTACAGTATCGTGTCCACACGACGATGGGACTCATTGCTCCTAATCAACAACACATAACAACAGAAAATAGCAATACAAACGCTTATTTACCTTTGAAAACCACCCACAAACCATCCATAGAACCCTTGTCCTTCTCATCCCTGTATTCTTACTTTTCTCTTGGCGTTTTTATGTCTTTGAGTTGTGCCCTTTTGTTAAGTTTGTTGTTTTTTTTTCCTGCTTTCCTCCTTATTTGCACCCAAAACTCACAGAGCACAAATCAAATTTGATATTAGCTACTCACAGTTTATTTACAAATTTTGATTGACAGACAAGGCCCCTGAGGCAATCAAATACTGGTTCCGATCGGCCAGTCAAATTACGCCCTGCCCCCAGTGGGTGGTGCTCAACCTGTTCAGTAGGTGTTCAAGCATCGGAGCGCCCACTGGATCGGCGCCTATGAGCGGCCAATTGCAGCGGACAACATACGTGTCACTTTCTTAAACATCACGTCACTTTCGTGTGTCTGTCTGTCAGCACGCTGTACACACAACAAACAACAATTTACCATTCAAATATAGTGGCCATGGCAACTCGGTGAAGAGAAATTCAGTACAGCGCCACCCGCCACTCATGGTTGGCAACAGAATAGACACAGCATTGTGTTTATTAGTCGAGACACCGAATAAACACAAACTGGCATATTTTACTATATTTATATAGTAAAGGAAGCTCACTGTACAGAAAATCAAAGTCTGTAACCTGTGACACAAAAATGGAAAATATTTCAGAGCTCCCCCTTAACGTCTTAAAGCAGACTGTCAGGTGAGCTTGTGTCCTTTTCAGGGGAGCAACATGCAATAATAGAAAACCTACATTTGCACAAGGCAAACATATTTGTCCCCTCCCATGTTGATAAGACTATTAAACATTTGAAAAATATCCCTCTTAAGGTACATTTAGGACAGATAAAAAAAGTGCAATTAATTTGTGATTAATTGCAAGTTAACTATGGAAATCGTGTGATTAATTGTGTATCACATATGCTCCATGGCTGCGCTATTTAACTTGAACTGAAAATACAGAAATTCCATTCGTTGATCACAACAAGGTTATATTACTCAGGATATTTAGGTCTTAGGTTTGGGTGAATGGCTTGTTTGTTCAGTTTTGTGACCACTGGAGACTCATCAGAGACAGGTGTGGAAAATGAGACAACCTTGAGAGAAATGAATAAGTCTGCCAAATAAGGAAAAACACTTATTGGCATAAACTGGGTGGCTGACTACTAGTTAGTGTCTGTTCAGGATCCTCCTGGGTGTATTCAGAGTGTGGGGCCCATGGCTGTGAAATTTTATCTGCTGATGATCAGTACAGCAACATTGTAGATGAGGGAGACAAATAAAATTTGTAACACCTCCAGATATGATGCAGATCATGTGCAATGTCAACATGAACTGAATATGATAAACTCTGAAGACCCTGAAAGCTGCTGAAGGGTAGAATCTATAGCAGAGCGGCTGTACGGGCCTACAATTGATTTTAACTGTGCGCGGTTAATAAAGTGTCTAAATAAATACACAGAGCACATCAAATGCAGCCACAAAGGAAGCACTGGTTGGTTGAATCTCTTCTACTATAGAGTGAGTGATGTCAGCCTGACTGGGAATTCACTGTCAGTTTCATAGAGAGACGCCACAGACCTGATTGATCTGTAAACACAACACAATATCCAGCAATAGCAGCTTAAATCTTTATCAGTTGGAGGCTGTCACTCTGTCACTTGTACGTTCCTTATTGTATCCAAAGCAAATCTTTTGGAAGCGCATCTTACCTTGGTGTTGCGTTTAAGGTTGGCTCACTGAAAAATGCCACAATAAGAGTCAGTTTACTGCCACAATTATTTCAGGCCAGTGGCAGCCCCTGTGACAAGGTACTGACATTCACCGACAAGAGATGGCTTTAGGTCTCCAGTCAGCGCAAGACATAATAATCATAATCATTCACAGTAAATGTCTGATGGGATGACCATGACAGAAACACACCAGAGTAATTTACAGAATTATATACTGTGTGTATATTAATTCGTTTTTTTTTATCCATTTGTTTTTTTAATTCTAAGTGACTTAAAAGATAACCCCCTATTATATTTGACCAGCAGTATTTCATTTCGCCGTGGACACGAATATTAATTGAACATCAGTATTTAACACCCACATGCACAGACAGACACCCCAAGGCCACCATGGTGACCTTCAAAAAAAGAGAAATGAGCAGAATTATTGGTCTCGGTTTGCACAGACCGACACTAGTGTTTTGAATATGAATAGAGCTGAGGTCCCTGCAGACAGATATGATGCGCTGTGTGCATCTGTTTTTATGTATTCTCATGTTACAACATTCCCTTATAATACTCAACAATAACACGTGTCATAATCTTAGCCATTCATATTGTCATCAAGTCATCAACAAAAAACAAAACCATAATGATTTTATTCAGTGTAGCCAAAGTTGACTGTTGCTAATTCCATATCAATAGGCCCCAGTGAATAGGGACTGGAACCACCACAAGCCCCGCTTGAACGATATTGTCATGACACTTAAAGGGATAGTTCAACATTTTGGCAGATTCTCCTATTGCCATTATCCCTACAGTCATAGGAGTAGGTTCATTACCTTTAATTATCGGTGCATGTTGTTTTGAGATCCGCAGGGCAGAGACATGAGCTGTGGTACAGGTCCTCTGTCCCCTGTCCCTCATCAAACTCATCAAATACACAATCCAACAACTCCAAAACGCTCTCGTGGACAAGTTGTGACATGCACATTCACCACGCTATGAAATAATCATGTATAATTATGTATCATTAGGACACATGAAGCAAATACTCGGAACTACTTGCACTTTTGAAATCACTCCGCCCAGCAGCCATGTCTGGAATGTAGTTCCGGCTATGCATTTGCCTTGAAAACAACTCTGTCTCATAATGTTACATTATTACTTCATAGCATGGTGAATGTGCAGGTCACAACTTGTCCACGAGAGCGTTTTGAAGTTGTTGGATAGTGTATTTGATGAGTTTTGATGGACAAGGGACCTGGTACTGTTCACCTACATTGTGTTCACTGAGCAGCTCACGACAACATGCACCGATAATTAAAGGTAATGAACCTGCCTCTATGACTATAGGGATTATGGCAATAGGAGAATTTGCCAAAATGTTGAACTATCCCTTTAAAGGGGAACTATGCAAGTCCTGTCACTTTTCCTCTGTTTTGCTAACCCTCCACGTGCATTTGTTTTCAATGAAGCCGGCAAGAAAGCAATCAGTAGAGCGGGGGGTAACTTATTTATCACATACGATGTTACAATGTGTATAGTCAGCATGCTTCCATTAATACGGAACAGACTATCATGGTTTTCAATGTAGCATATGTCAAGAGGGGTTTTTTTTGTTTGTTTTTATTTTTTTCCAGAAAGCAGTTCTCCACTTTAAAAAAAAAACAAAAAACTTAAATGCATTTTTTTTGCCAGCAGGGGGACAAATTGATGTTAAAACAAAAAAAAACAAAAAAACACAGCAATGTTCACAAGTGACACTGGTTTCATTACTGAGCCGTTTCAGTTGTTTTCCCATCAAAAGTCGTCTCTTTAATAAACAATGAAACAAACACTGACTCGGTCCACAACACAATAAAGGCAGCTGATAAGAAAAAGAAACTAAGCAGCTATTGTATTTTACTCACCAATTGACTGCTCTCTCTTCCAAATATTCCAACTATCTATTGCAGCTATAAAATCTCACACTTGAGGATCTTCCTCTTACTCTGGGAATATAAATGATCATTTATAGTTTGCTTGAGTGGCATTTCATAATGTAACTGGATGTGCAGTAGAAGTAATCCTGGCCAGCATCGCCCATTATAAATGCAGTACAGCAAATTCCACAGAGGTAATAAACCAAATCCTACATCAGGATGTTCTATATCTCATCTCTGTAAGTCACACTTGAGGATTTTCTCTACTTTACATCAACTGCAGAGTGACAAAAGCTAGTTTATTAGAGATGGTGTTTGCACTATATATAATGTCACGGTGAAAAACAAAAGGATAATTCACATTCACATAGGATTGAAATTCCTATGTGTTTTTGTATTTTCCCTGAATAGGCCAAATGAGGAAACTTTGATCAACAAAACAACTTTTAGTAACATTTCCCTCGCATAAAAATGCAATGTAAATCATTCATGTAGACTTTAATAGATACTGAGTATATAAAAGTTCTACTTAGAAATATAACTTATAGCTATAATTATATATTTATATTCCTTTTTTCATGAGCGGTGGGGGGGTGATATCGGCCTTCAAACTATTTGACTTTTAAAAATTCCACATCAGTTGGTCTAATTTGCATTGAAGAGTACAGTGAGTGGTACAGTGCCGTTGTAGTACACCCTCATCATATGATTATGTTTCACCAGGTAGGCTCAAAATCTGTGTTCATCCAAATTTGAACATTTTCAGTGCTTTGTTTTTGTAGCCATAATGATGATTTGTAGACAGCTTTGCACGTTGAATATCCCTTAAACCTTCGATGGTTATATAAGCACTAAAATTAAGCAGTGAGCGCTATATATATCATGGCCATCTCAGAAGAATCAGATACTCAGCTTCTGTCCATAATACAAATGCCAGTGAGTGATGTGCAGAGAAAAGCAGTGAAATAAAAGCAGCACAATATTCAGTACTTTTAGCCCAGCATATAGTGTCCATTTGTTTGTGAACAGCCAGGGCTTTGGGTTGAAACTAATTGTGCTGATTAACTGTGGAGAACCAGCCACCCACTGATTAAAACAGGCATTAGGAAACAAACTGGAGCACACAGGTCAAAGGGACTTCAGCTCTTTTTTCCTTTTTTATACATATCAGCAGCAAGTCGATTTCTAGCACCAGAGAACAGCTATAAAAGCTGCAGGTATTGCATCAGCCAGGGCTATTAAATATACTAGGCCACTGTGCAACAGCATGTTGCATGCCGAGTGGCTGCACTTGTCATCCAGGTGATAAGCAGCATCATGTCAGAATTTCCCTCATCTCATCCATAAATGCATTACATATCAATAGCCAGGTGAGAAGCAGACTAAGAGACGAGATGGTGGTAATAACTGAATCAGGACATTGCATTTACGATAGCAGCCGCACATAATGAACATAGTCTGACATCCTATATAGACTGTCCAATAGGATGCTGACAATATAGAAGCTCATCTTAATACATCAGCTGCTTCAGTATGCAGTGCAACCCAGGTTTCCTGCCTGAACTAGCTTGCAGGCTTTGCATGATTAATATTCAGCAGTCAACACTTGAATGCCAACTATCATTTTGCGAGATAAGGTATTACATTAGTTTAATAGTGGACAGCAGGCTCTGGATTCAAAAAACCTGAAATTCTTGCATAAGTGTATCACGCTGAAAAAAAAATATCCTGAGCAGCAGGAGGAAGTGGGCTCTGCTGTTATTTTGCTTCCTGAAGCTGCAAAGCTGCTGTTGATATTCTCTCCAGGCAATAGCAAACCACCAAGTACCTCCAAAACCTTTTGAAAAATGTATGAGTGAAACATCATTCACTTCGATCCTTAATTCCTAGCCCACACTACATACCTCCTTTCTGGTAAGTGCACACATAGATCATAAGACTGCACAAAATGGCCAAAGACCTATAAATCATGCAGTAAGACACATTCTCAGTGCTGCAGTCTATGTGCTTTTGTCCTCTGTATCCACTGTATCGCTCAAGCAATTTTTCATGAGCGCTACTCTAATGTATGTGCACAAATATTAGCCACATAATATCGCAATATACTGTTTCTAAATCTGGGCGCATGTATTTATTAAAGTAGGAGAGGGTATATGTATCACTATTTGGACTCATGGTTCAATGACCATGAAGAGTGAGTAGAATTCTGTAGTATAATAGAGTGCGCCTGCATGTTTGATTGAAGCTTAACCTTGCTTAGGTTTCCGCAGATGCACTGTTCAAAAAATTTAATTTGGCTGAATTTCAATTTTCAAATCAATCAGCCTTCTGTTTATCACAGCAAGCTGACTGGAAACTATTGTGCAAGAATCATTAGTGGAATGAAGACAGAGCAGTTCTGCTGCAAGTCTTTTCAAAGCAAATTCATGAAATACATATTGGCTCTGGACGTCTGAGAGATTGTTGGTAAATTGTTTTGCAGATGAAATGGGCAGGTGACAGGACGCAAAGGAGCGTATCGCTGGCATACATCTCCCTCTCAGAGCACCTTGGTATTGGTCTTCATCTGATAGGAACTCTCTCCTTCCACTTCACTGACTGTCCCCACAAGAGGAGAGCTCTCAGCTCCAACTCCAACCACTTTCCCATTATGCAAATGATTTCCCCGCAGAAAAGCTCCACGCCCGGTGCCCATCAATTCAGTGAGGCCTCCAGTTTGAATACATGCGTTTTTTTCTTCCTCTCCTCTCCTCCTCCCCCCACTTCCTCCCTCCATACTTTTGAAAAGAAGGTCTATTTCTGATGCATAGTGCTGGTGTTCACATTGCTGTGATGGGGGAATAGAAAGAGCTCTTACCCAATCAATTTATACAGGCCCCTTTGAAGAGTACGCCATTTTTCTATGGTGAGGAGTGAAATTATACAAACATATGGGGAATACCAGTTGTAAAAAGTAAGTACTCCTACGGCCCCATGGGTTGTTTAGAGTGACGGCATTGCCATTCCAAATGCATAGCCTACATCACATCAGGGCATATAAATAAACTTCCCCTGCACATTTGATTAACTTCTTAGGGGCCCTGGAGGTATGTGGCCTTAAAACCTCTCCATCGTTTAATCCTCTCTTCTGCAGAAAATTCCTGAAGTAAGACCATCAAAAATATCTTCATTCTCTGCTTCGCCACTGGCACGGGGTCCATCTGCATGCAGACTCAATACGCAGTGAGCGGCATCAAGGTTATTTTTGTATTTTCCCTCAAACTAATCTGAATATCCATGTTTGTTTTAAAGTGTAGGTGATGGGAGGATAGCACGTGGAGAAGTTCATGAAAACTTTAATAGCCTTAAGCTTCAACACTACTGTTCAGGGGCTTGTGCCTCACGAGTACACTCACATCAGCTGGCAGCAGATTCCTGTAGAGGCTGTGCTGTTAATTACTATAGGACCTGGTGCACACATGCCAGCAACTGACTGATGGCAGGGGCCCTACAGGTAACAGATTCATGAATGGGGGAGTAGAATTTAGAAGCTGTGATTCCTTACCACCTTGCATTAGATCAATATCAATGCACACCTTTAAAAATGGACAGGTGCATAGGAGTAAACCACTTGCAATAGGTAACTCATTTAGTAAGAAAACAACGTTTCAACATTGAGATGAGCAACATAAAGTCACACAGCAGTCAGCAACATGAGTAGACAATGAAATGCATAGAGCCTGTAAATGTAGCTTCCAATAACAAGTGATAAAAAAGCTGAGGTACTATAATAGGACATGCATATTTACAAAACTGATACCAAAGTAGGAACTATAGAAATAGGGCCTGACTAGTAGTAGGATTGTTTTTCAGACAGAAATAAAACTACCTTTTGACCCTCACTGAAAATGATTCACTTCAAAAAAATTCTCAAGCACCTTCTATCCCCTCCACAGTAGCCAGGATGTAAGGCACAAAAAGCAGTTTTAAACCACAGCATGCTTCACTTACATTTTGTGGGGTTAAAATGTGAAACCTCAAAAACATCAAGTACACTTACAAAGAGTTAACGTTTTCTCAAGAAGTGCAGCTGTAATAACAGCAAGACTCAAAATTACAGCAGCCATTACTCAGGAGGACACTGGCCTGTCAACACATAACTGTAGTTAAGACGTTCTGCAGTTGTTGCTGTTCTTGTCTCAAAAGCAAAGTGATTGTCATGTCTGACAAATAAATCAATAAAAAATCAAACCAAATACAAAAGATGCATGATATAAACATAAAATACTGTATACATATAATAAGATTCGAGATTTAAGTGTATTAAGTGTATTAAGTGACCACACCTCAAAATAAAAACCCTAAAGGTGAGCTATGGGAAAATTACTCCTATCTAGTGTTGAGCTACTAGAATGCAAACAACTGAGTAGTGCTCTCTAGTGCCTCTCCTTCTAAGTGTGTGATTACCACCTACGGTAGTCGTGGTAGGTCGAGCAAGATGTCAACATCCCACACAACTTTGAGTGTTCCCTCAAGTGATGAGGTCTGAATAGTACACAAACTTATCCATAACTTTCAATGCAGCCACGCTACAACCCAAAGCAACATGCTGCCTGGAAACTAGTTGCTTCTGCTATTTATAAATAGACAACATACAGCAAGTTCTCCAACTTAGACCAGAGGGGAATGTAGTTGCTGGACCACACTGTGCCCGTTCTAACATTACACCAGACTGATTGTAACTGTTAGATTGAATTACCTGTCTAGCAGAAAGCAGGCGAACTCCGAAATGGCTTCTCCCTCATTAGTTCATTCCACGTAGGAAAAGCTACGGCAATACTTACTCTCGTTTTTCCCTGACGTCGCCGGTCATTGGGTCTTGTTCTTTTCTTTAGAAGTGTGGTTTTCCTCTTATGGGGCAAAGGATGTGTGCGTTCCTCCATTTAAAGTGAATCAGAATCACTGGAGTGCTAAGCAGGTTCAAATTCAGTGCATTTGCCAGCACAACTGCCTCTGGTTGCTTCACATTCACTGTCCTGCGGCAACACAGCAGCTTAAAGGTAAAACGCGGAAGGCAGGCCAAGTTTGTCCCATTTTGGCGATCGTATTCGAAGATGGCGACGCAATATGGCCTCCTACAGAGCGTGCCCGCTTATTAGAGGTGGATGATATGGTTTTTTATTTTTTATTTCCCGATAACGATAATCTGATGATATCCTTTAAAATGTGATATTTTACAAAGAATGCTGGAAAACTGAAAAAATGACTAAACATCCAGGTTCTCTGCTCTGAGGTAAATTGTACAGCATACATGCATGAGCAAATAGATGACGCTTTACCATTCCTTAATATTGTTAAGTGCTTCATACTGCAAAACATGCACAGTAGTGCAGGGTTTTCCCTGGGTTTTTTGAGATCAAGGTGGCACATCCTGACAACTGAGAATATTAGTCAGGTAGCCTATTGTCCCTCTTCTATTAAATATGAAAGGAGGCTGAAAATCACAGGACGTGTCTGTTCTGTCCTAAAATGTGTGTTTCCATGTCTTTCCACATACAGGCCTCCTTTACCTTTCAAACTGGGCAGAGCTCCGTGGGAAACAGTGGGAGAAGGAGAAACACAGTCTGAGTGGGAACTGGGACACAGCAGGAGAAGCAGGTTCGTGCAAATTACACGTCATCAAAACAACTTTGACGCTACTATCGTAGGCAATATATATCGCCCACCTCTACCACTGACATGTATATATAAATAACTCATTCTAAGCCTATGAGAAAGCTTCCAATTGTATGTGAATGTAATTACACTTTAGTAAATATATTTTTATGGAAGTACATTATGATTTTTGCTCATAAACAGCCAAAAAAAAAAATACACAATGTAGCTTTAACAAAAAATAACCCTCCCACGAGGTGGACTTAACCCACCTTGATCTCCTGAATAGAAGTGTCAGCACTTCCTGCAAGTCTTTGCAGCTAGCAGTTGGCAGTTCAGAGGCAGTCAGGGAATACCAGTAATGAAGGATGTTTCTGGGGCTTTGGGTGGATTGACAACTCCATACGCTGTGTTTTTTTTTTCTTCTTTTTTTTTGGCTTGGATGTGCACAAAGACTGATTTCATGGGAAGTACTCTGACTGGGCTGCTCAGCACTTGTGTGGAAAATAATGAGTGTGGTATCTGTGCGGGTGAATGGGTGTAACTTACTGGATGAATGGAAAGGTGACGTGGAAACGGGTGAATCCTGAGCCCATGGCAGGAGAATGATGATGCTTCTAAAGTCGATCGCCTCAGTGTTGCAGGGTAGACTGGAAGTGCAGGTTTCAGTTGGATGATCCTGGCTGGGACTGATTTCAGATCCTTTGACTGAGCAACACTGAATGTGCCTGTTGATGGATTATCACACTTGTGCAGGTGTTTTCACTTACTCTGGGTGGTCAGACACATGCAAGTTAAAATGATAAATATAGACAGAGACTAATAAGGTTGGAGATGTCAGTTAAACATATTGTGGACATTCCCAAGAGGACTGAAAACAGCTGTGTTTTTACAGTGACTTTGAGTGTGTCACTTTATAGATGTTATGGAGAAGACTGTCACACAAGGACTGTCACAATCATAAAATTTTAGTTGATGATTAATTGCCAAACAAATAATTGGGGTAGGGGTGAAAACATAAACATAGATTGATAATACACATACACCTTATGAAAAAGAAAAAAAGAAGAAGAAGAAGAGCCATTTGCCAATGGATCCATGATGCGGTCGTTGGACAGTAGAAATGAAGCTCCTACAGATAAACAGCTTGTGGCGCTCCACTCATGTGTCATTAAAGGGATATTCCGGCATAAGTTGAGAACGAGTAGAAAACCCCCTCCAGAGATCAAGTTTGCCAACCGCAAACTTCTCTAGTTGTAGTGGCTTCAGCACAGACAGCCAGTTAGCAAAATACTGCTGTCTTTGTAGCCATGAGCCAACCACCATCAAAAAAGCCACTCATAGCCACAAATAATGCTCATAACAGCACCATACTTCATCAACAGTACAAACAGGGTCCCAGCACATAATACGAGGCATCAAACACCTGCTAGCTTTGACTGGTTTCTATTGAAAAGAGATGAAAACACAACTCACCCACTCTCCTCCAGCTGCTTGCTATTTGTGGGAAAGCGCTCACAAGTCGATAATCGAATGCATCAGTGTTCCTATCTGTCTTCCTTCTCTGTTTTTAACAATAACTAGCGAGTGTTGACAGGGAAATGAATAGAGCTGAGTTGCTCAAACTATCACAGTCAACAAAGCGTGCCTGCATTTTCGGATTTAACGTCACTGGACTTCTTACTTTTCTGCTGCATTCGATAATTGACTTGTTGGGGCTTCTGCATTAGTAGCAAGCGGCTGGAGGAGAGTGGGTGAGTTGTGTTTTCATCTCTTTTCAATAGAAACCAGTCAAAGCTAGCAGGTGTCTGATGCCTCGTATTATGTGCTGGGACCCTGTTTGTACTGTTGATGAAGTATGGTGCTGTTCTCAACATTATTTGTGGCTATGAGTGGCTTTTTTGATGGTGGTTGGCTCGTGGCTACAAAGACAAACCTCAAACCACCGTTTTCCACCGAGAAAACAATGAGAAAATGGTGATGGAGATAGGACGTTTCTGGTAGTCTCATCCAACTGTATATATACAAATGGATGGAAATGATTTTGACCCTTATGCATGATTGTGGTCAGCTCAAATTATTGTGATCAGGTGATTATGTAATAATTGTGACAGGCCCAGTTGTAAACATGAGTCAGTTGTAAGACTTCCAATGTCAGGAACAAGTTAGGAATCACCAGATTCGCTCTATACCCGCTAGGTCTAGTTTTCACTCCACAGTGTGAAAAGTACAGTCCTGTGTCAGATGAATATTTTTTCTTTTTTCTTTTTTTGTAATAACACTGTCTGCTTTGTAGTTAAACTCTCTACCCTCATGTTATATTTATTGTGAATCCGCGTAAATATTTTTCATGCTAGATGTTGGTGTTCATGTTTAATTGTTAGCTGTAAATGAAGCTAGGTCATGGCTGCAAGAGTGTGGGCTGTAACAATACAAACACACACACACACACAGAGATATACATGTTCCATTGTTGACGCAGGTGATTACTTCCACATTTTGTTCAGCTTTATTGTTATGTTTAAATGTCTTATCATTATAACACACACACACACCAATTATGTGAAAAGGTAATTCAGGGGTTGAATAAAAATGTAAATCATGATCCTCATTTTATAATTATTTCACCCCAGTGTGTGTTACAACCCAACCTGGGTAGAAATGAAAGACTTCAGTCCTTGTGTTTGTGACTAAACCACTCATATTTTGTTTGTGCTGCAGAGATAACACTGACATCATTTAATAGCAGACACATGTAACTAGTTTGTATAAAGCTTTGAAGACACTGTCTCAAAGAAGCTGCAAGATACAGCCAGAAATGTCAAATACTGTTACAAGCATCCCCGCTCTCTCCTATTTAATATTTACTTTATTTATGAATATGCGAGTACGAGTGTTTGTGAGTTGTCATTTTACGCCGAAGCTCATGACAGCAAACTCTCATTTTAATACCCTCCCTTTGAACTTGTCACATCAGCTAGCATTTCATCAATACAATATGACAGGCTCTCTTCTCCCCATGCTCCAACTGTGTGAAGTCTCTCAACCATCCAAAAGTGAACACTGCACTAAGTCAACCTGACCACAGGTTAATGCACGAGATTAACAATTGTCGGCACAGAACAGCTGATCCCTACACTAACATTAGTTTATTCCATGTGTGTGATCTCACGCCACCTGTCACTGGCATTGGCTGTGATCACATTTTTACTTCTTTTGGAGAACATCAGTGATGTTTTTTTTTTTTCTTAATCCCATCACAGACAAGGAGCTTATCTCTCCAGGTTATAAAACAAACAGGCGGCAGATGACTAGGAGGCATGCCTCTTAATGAGCGAGTGGCCCATGCTATTTCCTTGTGATTCACCAGTGATTAGTGTGATTACAGTGTGACAGCTGTGTAATTACATGGGAAGCCCCCCTACAGGAGAGTAGGTAACATGATTGAACAGCTGCAAACAGTGACACTGTCCCTCTGTCACTTTACTGTGTGTCACCCCCTGATTGTGCACACGAGTCTGCGTTTATTTGTGTCCCTAAAAAACATCTAAAAGACAAGTGATGTGTTAGAAAACATTGTGCGGAGAGTAGACGCTCGGTGTGGGCAGTTGTGGAGGCGATGCTGCGTGGGGTTGGGAGGACGCGAGTCTTGAAGCGGGAACCTCCCATCACAGATGTGTTGTTAAATTAGCTGCAATGGCTCAGATCGGTCTGACAGCACTATCTATAACATATTCTATGATTGACTTATAAATTACCTGAATGTAAATCTTAGTACTCTATAATGCATCTGTAATAATTTATTTAATAAACTACATGAGTTTACATATGAAACATTCCTTTAAAATAACACCATGTTAGTATATCTACTACTTGTGTATTGATTATAAATAAGGCCTCACACAAGTCGAGCAAGCTGCCAATAAAGTGTCTCAGATCCCCCCATCAGTCTGCCTCACTCCTGCAGTGATGAATATGATCATTTCTGTTTTTAGTTGTTTTTTGTGTGTGATCATTTTCACATGAAACAAGATGACTAAATAAAAACTGAATTGAAATGGAAAGCAATCTTGACTGCAGTATGATACATTAATGATTCACCGAATTTGAGATGGAGGATCGCTCCGGCAAAATTTCCCTAGTTTCTTCTCATGGCTGTGCCTCCTGCATGTCAAGCAGACGACGCTGGCAGCGGCTCACCTCTGCGGGCGCAGCGCTCAGGTTTTTATTGAACACAGTCACGCGTCGAGGACATCCTTTCTGGATTTACAGTGTTGATGCAGAATGCGGCCGCCGTAATGAACAAAATAACAATACGACTTGCTTTTAGAGGTGCAAGCGAGATGTGTAAACTTTAATACCCAGCTCAGGGAACTCATTTTCAGGATGGCAGTTTGCTCTTTCTAGTAATACCTTCTTCTCATTTCTGCCACATATCAGTTGCAGGATCTTCGGTTAAATTACCCTCATAATCAGACTCCCACGGAACTGATTTTCTTTTTTAATAAATTATTTACTGATATAGCTTAAAGGTGATTGCAAGCCCACAGTCAAAATAATTTAGCAAGTTAATTAATTGAAGAAGAAAATTAGTTCCGCAGTGTGTTTTGACTGGTAGGAGCTCAGAAGATGCTACCTGAGAAAATGGAGCTTCAGCGGGGAGTGATTAATTCATTTATTTATTTTAAAACATCTTCTCCCAAAGATGAAGATGATGTAATGCTTACAACAACTAGCAGGACAACAGAAAGCGTTCATCTTGGTAGAAAGGACTCATCGTCAGCTGCTAATTTTTTTTTTTTCTGGTGGTAATTTCTTTAAATTTTTAACCGACACCCTCTGTGGCCCAGGATTTTATTTTAGTCTGTTATATCACACATGGAACGGCTTTGTACTGTTGAAGTGGCATTTTGCTCATGCCATGATGTTTCTAAGTCCCTGCTGCTGTTTGGCATTTTGGTGACTC
>OMNW01032197.1:0-12922 GCA_900303245.1 Selene dorsalis
TCTGATCTGAGTTCAGCTGGTGAGGAGACAAAGAGACGAGCTGCATCACTACTACAACTACTACTACTACTACTACTACTACTACTACTACTACTACTACTACTAGTACTACTACTACTACTACTGTTACTACTACTACTACTACTACTACTGTTACTACTACTGTTAATACTGTTACTACTGTTACTACTACTGTTACTACTACTACTACTACTACTACTGTTACTACTACAACTACTGTTACTACTACTAATACTACTACTACTACTACTACTACTACTACTACTGTTACTACTACAACTACTGTTACTACTACTACTACTACTACTGTTACTACTACTGTTAATACTGTTACTACTGTTACTACTACTGTTACTACTACTACTACTACTACTACTGTTACTACTACTACTACTGCTACTACTACTACTACTACTGTTACTACTACTACTACTACTACTACTTCTACTACTACTACTAGTACTACTACTAATACTACTACTACTACTACTACTACTACTGTTACTACTACTACTACTACTACAACTACTACTGTTACTACTGTTACTACTACTACTACTGTTACTACTGTTACTGTTACTACTACTACTGCTACTGTTACTGTTACTACTACTACTACTGTACTACTACTACTGCTACTGTTACTGTTACTACTACTACTGCTACTGTTACTGTTACTACTACTACTGCTACTACTGTTACTACTACTACTGCTACTGTTACTGTTACTACTACTACTACTGTTACTACTACTACTGCTACTACTACTACTACTGTTACTACTACTACTACTGTTACTACTGTTACTGTTACTACTACTACTACTGTTACTACTGTTACTGTTACTACTACTACTGTTACTACTACTACTGCTACTGTTACTGTTACTACTACTACTACTGTTACTACTACTACTGCTACTACTACTACTACTGTTACTACTACTGCTACTGTTACTACTGTTACTGTTACTACTACTACTACTGTTACTGTTACTACTACTACTGTTACTACTGCTACCACCAGTACCACAACTACTACTGCTGGAACAACTACTAACTACTATTTCTATGTCTCCTGCTACAGTTACTACTGTTACAAGTACTACTACTTCAATGACTACTACTACAACAACTATTTCTATGACTCCTTTTACAACAGTTGCTACTATTACAACTACTTACTACAATTACTTCAACTACTACTATGACTTACAACAACTACAATACTACTACTAGCTACTAATCACAACTACTGCTAATACAAAAACAGGTCCTGACCTGGTCCGTCACTTTATTGTGTCCCCAGAAACACTTGTGTTGTGTTGTGAGTTTTTAATCAAACTGACAAAGTTGTTTTGTCTGTGGCCTCTGGGCCACCGTAGACACAGGGCGAGGGCAGGGTTACACCATTACAGGCCTTCAAACAGGAAGTGATGCATTGTGGGGGGTTTTTTACACGGCTTTTCACTGACCTATGACCTCGATGACGTCACTTCCGTGCCACTGCTGAAGTCGTAGGTCAGTGAAAAGCCGTGTAAAAAACCCCGGATGACAACAACAACACAACTCCGAGCCGCTCCGAACTCACAGATTTTATGCTAGAAATAAGGTCCAGGTTGCAAAAAACGGAACTTCTCCTTTAACTATTGTAGTTGGCCAACAGGGCTTCTTACTGTACCACGATAGAGTACAACTGATGGTCTCAAACACTTTAAGAAGAAGAAATTCTACTAATTAACCTTTGAAAAGACACACCTATTAATGAAAAGCTTTCAGGATGACCACCTTATGAGGCTCATTAGAATTAAGGCAACAATTAGACAATATTGTGCAAAGCATGGTATGGAATCTAGTAGAAGTTTTTTGTTGAATACATAATTCCATGTGTGAAGTCTAAATAAAGAAACACTTAATGAATAGCTAGACATATCCAAACTTTTAACTGGTACTGAAATGTACACTCAATCTGTAATACCACTGTCAGGATGAATGCATCTGCAGAGTGTGTGCTCTGCTCTTGTGCTGTCATTAGGTCATTGTTGAGCAGCTGTGAGTGACAGTATCTGTTGTTTTTCTGGTAAAACTGACTCTAGGTGGTTGTTAATACCAGCTGAATGCAGAAATTCACAGAGCCAGCTGACTGTTTAACAGACAAGCTTTATATCATTAAGGTAATCTATCCTTTCAGGGCTACACACTGTTGACTTTGTATCAATATGCCTTTGGAGCAGTTGGTAGACAGTGTCCTGATTTGACCTCTTGGTATTATTAGAAGTGAAACAGTGGAACTGTTTGGCTTCAGCCTTCTATCACTGTCTTTTCACACACTGTCTATATCGAGATGGTCCTAAGGCTTTTTGGCTGGTGACAGCGGGTAGGGTGGTGATGCATTGATTGTATATGCCCAGATGTAGGACAAGCAGGTTCAAAAAGTCCCGGGTTCCAGCGTCCATTGGCCTTTTAAGTAACGAATGATTCATAGCCATTTTAAGGTGGATTGTACGCACTGTGGTCACTTTACCTCTTTTTGTTTTTACTATTTATTGTTATTCTCTTTGGTGCTTTTTTGATTGCTCATTTGTAACTGTTGTCTCATGTCATTGTCCTGTATCTCTGTTGTGTTTTGCTGCTGGCTGCACTACAGATTGCCCCTCGGGGACAATAAAGATATCTCGAAACCTGAAACTTGAAACTGTTGTGCTGTGGACATACTGTGGCATCCAGCCCTCACTGATGAGCTAACGTTAGCTGAGCTGAAGTCACTTACACACACCACAAGCTGTCATTAAGTGGTTGGGTCACAAACTTACATAAAAAGCTCAAAGAACAAAAACATGTTTATTTCATACCGGCCATATTGATGTTTTATGTTAACATAATAATTAAAACAATGTAAATCAATCATTTTTACACAGTCTGCCAAGATATTACCAGATAATATAACATTGCCTTTAAAATCCAACTCATTAGTTGATAGTGATGACCATTAGGCATTGTTAGATATGAATTACTGATTATTAATCTCTTGCACGTACAGGAAACCTAAGACGGGCATCTTGATGCTGAACATGGGAGGACCAGAGAAACTAGAAGATGTCCACGACTTCCTGCTGCGACTCTTCATGGACACAGACCTGATGAAACTCCCTGTACAGAAGTATGCACTGTGGACACATACACAACACTCTGAGTGTAATATTGTAATATTCTTTGTCAAGGGTTTACAAGTCATTGCAATTGACACATTGACTCATTGTCTTTACAGTGAAAAGTTATGCAAATGCAATACAGTTGCACACATTCACATACATATGGAGAGTAAGCAGTTTAAAAACGTGTAAATATTTGGATTTCAACATTTGGTGTTGTAACAGGTTTAACATATTTCCTGTAAAGTCACACAAACAGAAGAGAACAGATGGGGAAGATAGTGCTCTTCTGTGTCTGTGCAGATCCTTTCACAGTAGTTTTCCCCACATTTTTGCAGATTTGGATGTGATGTGTTTTTGTTTGGATCTGTCCTCTGCAGTAAACTTGGCCCGTTCATTGCCAAGCGTCGCACACCTAAGATCCAGGAGCAGTACAGTAAGATCGGAGGAGGCTCACCCATCAAACACTGGACTTCCATGCAGGGAGAGGGAATGGTCAAACTGCTGGACGAGATGAGTCCTGAGACAGGTGAGATCTCATTTAACTGTAGTTTTAGCATTTGAAAAAAAAATGTGGATGTTTGTGCTTTTATAAATTGATATGAAAACTTTAATCTGACATCATGAAATGGGTGGTGACATGATATATTGCAGTCCTGTAAACAAGGCCAGATATGTTTTTTTTTTTTAAGTCTAATTTTCATAGTATAAAGAACACACAATGTTCATGCACAAACAAATACAGTTTATTTTAATGCATTCAGACTCAGGACAGTTGCACTTGGATTTGCATTTCCCATTTTCTATAACGTCCTATATCATCCACAAATAGTAAATGCAGTTAATATCGTAAACACTGATTTTAGTGGATCAATATTTTCTTACAATACCTAGTGTTTTCTCCTAGTGTTGCTACCAGTAAAGTGTGTGTGAAGTAGAGATAGTGACAGTGGTGAAGGAGTGTCTCTTCACACGCCTTCAACACACCTCACTGATAAGAACACAGTGAGCAGCAGTTTGAAAACTGATCATCCACTTAAAACAAACCAGTGGAAGACAGTAAACAAAACCAGTCTCCAGGATACCTTCCCTTTATGTTTTTGTATGATTATACATATTTTAATGAAGCTGTTACACAGTTACTGATGATTTCACATGGTTGGCAGTTTATTAACTCTGTCACTCTCTCATCAGCTCCTCACAAATTCTACATCGGTTTCCGCTACGTTAACCCGCTGACGGAGGAAGCCATCGAGGAGATGGAGAAAGACGGAGTGGAGAGAGCTGTGGCTTTCACCCAGTATCCTCAGTACAGCTGCTCCACCACAGGTAAGAGATTCAGACGATGAAAACAGAGACTGTTCTCAGTACAGCTGTTACAGCAGCGATGAAGTGACCTTGCTTCGTCCTCTTGTTCATTTTCCAAAGATACGATACAATGAATCAAAAGGGTGTAAAAATAAGATAAACAAGGCGTTTGTGGCTGTTAGCATGACCACACCCAAGCCGTTATCCAACCTCTTACCCTCTGACATACACACAGACTCTCATAGTCATTTTCAGACCTTATGTAAACATCCATCTCGGGTGATCTGATCTCAGTTCAGGAGTGCATGCATCAAACACTCACTGAGCGGGTCTGGACCACAAGTGACCACGTTCTTTCAGCAGTGTGAACATGTGTCCTGACCACTCCTCTGTCACAGTCAAACACCAGTCCCACCACAGGTTCACAGTTACCTAAAAACGTTTTTCCAAATTTCACCCCTGCACTGTGTGATGACTTGTTCAACTCCTACACACTGCTCTCTCTCAAACACATTCAGGTGCATCTAAATAAATGAGAACATCATGGAAAAGTTAATCTATTTCAGTAGTTCAATTCAAACGGTGAAACTCAAATTCAAATATAGATTCATTGCACACAGACTTAAATATTTCATGTCTTTATTTTTTTTAATTCATGGCTTATATTCATGAAAACACAAAATTCAGAAAATGAATCAGAATATAGTGAAAAAGTTCACTATTGTAACCCGATGATGTCACACCCTGATCAGCTGATTAACTCCAAACACCTGCAAAGGTTTCCTGAGCCTTTAAATGGTCTCTTAGTCTGGTTCAGTAGCTCCACTGTCATGACCTCCATCATATTCTGCTTTACTGACATGCACCTGCAGTCAACATCTGTGTGACTGGCTAACACAGCAACGCTTACCTGTTTCCATATGAAGCAGGGAAGTGCCATCTGATCACAAGATGCACAATCCAGATGTGAACTTAGGAGCTGACCACTTGAGATGTGATGGCTGAAGATGCATGGTACTGCCGGTCTGAACACATCCTCCTATATCTGAATACTGATTGCTCATGCTGGATGGAGGATCTTTTTAAATGTATGACAGGAGTAAACACAACGTAGGATTCAGAGGATTTCATTGTTTTGACTCCAATAGATCCACTTTTGTTGTGCCCATTCTCAGCTGTTTACCCAGCATCCTCCAGCTCATTTTGGTGGGATTAAGCTCCTGTCTGAGGTCATTGGGAGTTCCACAGACAAAACATATATCAGAAAAACTGGTGGTCTGTTAACATGTCTGCACACATCACAGCAACAACAGCCAAGTGTGCTCATAAGGCACCATTTAACTCTGTGAGCAGGAGAAACTACAACCCCTATGTGTAAAGTTTCTTTTTATTTTATAGTGATACTACTCTCCTCCTTGAAGCGCCACCTTATCGTGGTGGAGGAGTATGAGTACCTGAAGGGCTTCATGCCCCTGGTAGGGTCTCCCAAGGCAGACAGCTCCTAAGTAACAGGTCAGACTAAGAGCAGTTCCAAAGCTCCTTATGAAGACAAAAAAACAAAGGAAGTTCACATCGCCCGGATTGGCGTCACCGGGGCCCCATCCTGTGCTTCCCTGGGGAAGCTGGTCGCACGCTTCACCTTCACAGCAGATGAGAGGGGGGTTGTGTTCCTACCCAGCCAGGAAAGTTCCATAGTGCAGTTGCAGCCGGTGCGACCCCGCTCAGGCTCCAGCAGTGGCACGATTCATCCTATGAACTGTCTTTCTACTACTTGAATGAGTTCAGAAACATTTTTTTTAAGATCAAGAAACTACACAGTGTTGCTTCAACATGTGTTGTTCAGGTGACTTGGAGCTGGATTGTGTGGGGTGTAATGGCTATGAAACGACAGTGGGACAGTGGAACAATGGGAACGAGTATAGACTCTTTGATCTGTTCCTTTAGTCAGGAAACACAGACTGAGAGAATGACAGAGTCTTCTGTTACAGCTGCGTGACAGAGGATTGTGGGTGCAGCTGTGTAACGCCACACATTCCAACCATTAACGTGCTTGTTTGTTGTGTGAACAGGCAGCAGCTTAAATGCCATCTACCGTTACTACAGCAACAGAGGTGACAGGCCCAAGATGCGCTGGAGTGTCATCGACCGTTGGCCTACACACCCACTACTGGTGGAGGTTAGACACACACACACACACACACACACACTGAACAGTTTCTGTGTCTGATGCAGAGTTTTGTTTTCACACTAAAACTGTAATCGTCTCCAGCTGATTGAAACAATTTCCTCACCAATCACTGCTGACATCAAAACTCAGCCAGCCAGTAATCAGCCATCACCACCTGGAGTTAATCACTTTGATTACATCTGGACACAGTCATTTTGTTTTCTTATGTTTAGCTTTTTGTGGTGTCTGAGAGAAATAAGAGCCCTCATTTACTGTAACTTTGTTTGTGTGTGTGTGTGTGTGTCTGTGTGTGTAGTGCTTTGCAGAACACGTCAGTAATGAGCTGCTGAAGTTTCCAGAAACAAAGAGAGACGATGTGGTCATTCTGTTCTCAGCACATTCACTCCCCCTGTCTGTAAGTGTTCCTGCCGCTAATAATACGAATCCTTCTGCTGCATCTTCTGCTGACACTGATCAGATTAGACTGATGCTGCTTAATTTATTGATCGCTACTAAAACTACTGCTAGTAGTGTAAAGGTGCATGGACATGAGTGCAACCAATAGAACAACCAGTAGAAGCTGAAGCTTGGTATTTTTACTTAAAAGGAAGTCAAATTAAAAGCAGATTAATTTTCTGTTGATCGATTTATCAGTGAATTCAGTCACATAATTGTTGAATGGCTTGCAAAATCCACAGTTTTTGTTCTTGTCCAAGTTTTGGTTTTGCCACTATTACAATTGTTGTTTTTATTAATATATAATTTCTGAGACACACCTGCTTTTACTAGTAGAACTGACCATACCTCTGTGTACAGGTTGTAAACAGAGGCGACCCCTATCCTCAGGAAGTAGGAGCCACAGTTCAAAGAGTCATGGAGAGACTGGGACACTGTAACCCTTACAGACTGGTGTGGCAGTCCAGGGTGAGTACACACACATACAACAGTTTTGTTTTGATTATTGATGTTTTGTTTATATTAATTTGCTTATATCTTTACTTACCCCATCTAACAGCTCTGTTGTACCTGATTCTGACTCCAACTTCACCAAACAGCCGGTCATTTAAAGGACTTGACTTGTATCGTTTATAACCCCCGACAAGTTGGGCTGTAAAATATGAATAGAAACATGTGATGTGTGTTTAACATTTAAAACCCATACCTAATTGAAATGAGTAACTGAGTAATTTCACTGTTTTTTAAAATTATATTATATTAGGAATTTGATGGCAGCAACATATTTCAAAAATGAATATTCATATGTACAGTAAGTTATTAAGTTGGTCTGATTTTATTTTGCTTTTTTTTTTTTTTTACAAATGCACAGCCAAGTATGTAACAATGTTCACTGTAGTGGTCCAAATGAAGTGTCTTTAGCTCAGTGCTGCTGTCACAGATTGTTTCAGTTGTTGCCACAAGGAGGAGCCACTCATTTGTATAATACTGCGGAGCAGCTCCGCTCGAGTGGGAAGCTCTGGCTCCTCAGGTCTCATTGACATGAACTGTTGTTGATGAATAGGAGGAGGCCTGGGAAGTGGCACTAGGCTTAGCCAGATATGGAGGCTGGAGTGGAAACAATCACGCTGTCCACAGCAAACCTAATATGTAGGAGTTTTTGAATAATATTACACAGTGTTTTTATTATCTGTTGACATGATGTCACAGTCAGTGTGGCCGAAAGCTCAAAAAAGCTCGTCTCAGATCTCTGATCAGACAAACTGCTGTGCGCTGTCATCTCATAGTCAGACACCATCTTGTGTTTGGTCCCTCAGGTGGGCCCCATGCCATGGCTGGGCCCTCAGACAGACGAGGTCATCAAAGGTCTGTGTGAACGAGGGAAGAAGAACATCCTGCTGGTGCCCATCGCCTTCACCTCCGACCACATAGAGACTCTACATGAGCTGGACATTGAGTATGGCCAGGTGCTGGGGGAGGAGGTAAGAAGAACAACCACCGGCAGTCCCTGGTGTTTTCCTCTCTGCTATGTTGACTTCTGTCTGCAGCTCAGTACAGGAAGCATCACATAATGCTTACACATGGCTGTGTAGGATGAAGAACTGAGGTTATGACCTGTATCTATGATCATTTTCCAAATCACCTATTAGTCATCCAGTCTGAATTTCTGCAGGGAGGGGGTTCAGATTTTTTCTCTTGGTTATCTTTGAGATGTTCCTACACTCTGGTTGGAGGTCACCTGGTTGGACATGCTTTGTAAAGGCACATGCCTGTCTGTGTCACGCACAGCCGTTCCCCTGAGAACGGTGGTCTCCATCATTGACTCTTTCAGAGCTGAGACTTGATATACCTGCAGCTTTGTTTCCTGTAGGTGTGTGTGCCTGTGTGATGGCACCAGTGTGGAGACCACATATCAATGTGACTGGAGCCATGAGGATGCAAACACCTTTTTTTTTTCCTCCCCCTGTACTTACGAGACACGCGTCCTCGGTATTGATGGACTCGTTCTCTCAGAGACAGAAGTCCCAGACGACAACACACACACACACACACACACACACACACACACACACACACACACACACACACACACACACACACACACTTCATCCTGAAGTTGTATCCTGAACGCCAAAAGTTCAAAGTCATGGACAAGGCCTCTGACTCCTCCCTCTGGCCTTCTGTAGAACATTAAATGACATCAGAACATCTCACTTCTCCATCGACGGGGCTCATAAAATCCGCCTCCTTGGTGCCTTTAAGAGGGCAGTCTCCCTGTGGAACCCAGAGTTTAAAGATCTCCTCCAAAAAGTCAGTGAGCAGGTTTAAAACTTTGTTGTTTCACCATTTCTTGATGGTCTGTCCTTGGTATCAACACCTCTCTGTACAATTGTGTGTATTCACAGGATGCCCATGAGTTCCTCACCTCTGTGCTGCATCAGCTGAGGACTGTGGGCCAACGGATGCAGGTGCTGGCTTCCAGCATGGGCAGGACCTACAGCTGTCCAGTGGAGGATCACCTGGTGTTCAAAATACAAAACACCAGGAAGTGCAAGGGGTAAGACAACTCAGCAACACACAGTACACACATTCATATCTGTTGAAGCCGGTCAGGACAAGATGAATATTTACACATGAGTCACAGTTTCTTCAAGACAAAAAACAAAGAAGCCTCTTTTGTCACTTTAGTGAACTGATGTTTAGATGTTTAGTAGATTCACAGCAGATAACTGAATTGTTCAGCTCTCCACTATCGGCTTCACTGGAACCTCTGCAGCATCATTATAACTGTATTATCTGTTCAATGTGCAGTTGTAGAGCACAGTCAACCAGGAAAGAAGAGTTTACCAACTTATCCCTGGACCTGATACCCAGAGGTGGAAGTGTACAACAGATGCTTGAACATAACCTAAAGGTATGAAACACCTTTGTATCACATTAGATAATCACATGATCATTTGCTACATTTGCTGTGTATGGATATTTGGCTGTTTGTTGTTGTGTATGTGACTCCAGTAGAGAAGTGAACACATGTTGGTCTTGTGCTGTTCTGCAGGACATTGAGTTGGAGTATAACTGCAAGTGTGGAGCCATTACATCAAACCAGAGCTCAAAACTGGTCAATCTGCCAAGGTACGACATCAAATCCACTACACACAAGTGCACGGTGAAGATACTGGTGCACCCACTGGTGTCAAACTGGACTCCACCGTCTCTAATGAGTAATTATCAGGACTTTATTTTGAAAAGCACCAACAGTAATCATTTGTAACACTTCATATCATCACATTTCATCTTTAGGCTGCTGGTCATTCATCTGAAGCGCTTCAGGTTTTCTCCAACTCTCCAACTGACTAAAGACCATGACCCCGTCATCCTGTCCAGAGAGCTGGTGGTTCCCTCCAAACAGGTAAAGAAGAACTAAACCACCTGGTAACAAACAGTCATCACACTGGACCCCACAGAATGAAAACTTTGCACTTTGTGTGAACTAACTCTGACCAGTTGTGCTCCTTCTCAGGGTGGTGGCTGCTACAGTTTAGTTAGCACCATCAGCCATATTGGCGACACGGCAACAAGCGGTAAGATAACATGTTATGCACTACTGTAAATCACTGTTGCCTAGTATGATGACATCCCAGACAGTCCCTGTAACAAAGCTTCCTCTCCTGCTAGGACACTACATCAGTGACGGGGTGGACCCAGATGTGACACAAGAGGAGGTGACTGACCGCTGGTTCACCTACAATGACTCAGTCGTCACAGAAACAAGCGGCGCTGCTGTTTGTGAGCAGCGGAAGAACACCTCCTACATCCTATTTTACAAAAGACAAGTAAGTGGAGAGCGCTGCTGTCACATGTGAACTGTAGTCACTGACATTATGGAGACCACGTAAACAAACTGTGCTCTTCTTTTAAGTTCAGACAAATGAGAGCAGAGATTTAGATATCCACCTGTGTGTGTTTTGATTCACAGGACTAGATGAGCACATCCAGAGCCGAGTGGAAGAAGCCCACGGTCTGGAGCAGATGGATGATGCCACAGACATCTGAATACTTATTTATTTATTTGTACATATGACATTATTTAGAGACACTATATTTGATGTTTATTTGCAAACTATATGTATATTTTTAATAACTTATTCATTTGTACATATATTATTTATAGACACTATATATTTATATACATTTTGTGAAAAATAAAACAAACAACCTCAGAAACAAGCATTTCTATTCTTTTTGTTTCTTTCACCTTCAGCAGTATGATATGTTCTTTTCATTATTTTATATTTATTATGTTGGTGCTTTTGTCAACTCATGTCAGACAAGTCTCTCCAAGAAGAGCAACAAGGCGGGCTTTGAACTTTATATCTAGAGTGGTGGACAATCACAATCCTATAAAAAAAAATATCAAAATAATAATTGCTCCACTAAAAGGAGGAAAACACAAAAGGCAATAAAACATTATCAGTAACAAAAAATCACTGCAGCTACGGAGGAAAACAAGAACAAGCAGTGGAAGATAAAAACAACAGAAAACACTCCTGAACACCAGAGGCACTACTCTATTAAAGGTAAGCAAACAAAGTATCACTCCACACAGAGGAAACAAAAGGCTATGAAAACATTTACTATGGTATAAAACTTACAAACTCAAAACTCTCACTTGGAGGAAGAAGAACACAAAAACCCAGACAAAGACTGCGATCCAGGCTGTGGTGTACGCAGACAGACCAAACACACACTGGCACAAGACAAAGGGAGACTTAGACTAGGTATACACAGGGTAATGGGGAACAGGTGGAAACACTCAGAAGACAATCAGACCGAGACACATGAGGAAGGGCAAGTGACCTAAAACGAGAGGAGAGTTACTTTTCAAAATAAAACAGGAAATGACAAGACAAAACATGGAGACAGGACAAAACCCCAACTTGACCTCACCGTGGTGACAGGAGTAACTGTTATGGTTAAATAGCACCGTGACACAAACACGCCCCATCTCTTGTTTATGACAGATAAGACTACACAAATATAAACATCGTAACACTGTATATGATAGATAATGTTGTCCACCACTCCATGGATTGCTTTCACGCTTTATTGAAAACAAATGTACATAGACTTGCATAGTTCCCCTTTAAGATGCTGTTTCCCAGTGCTTGGACCAAATGTTACACTGTCTGTAGAAGGTTCTCAGGAAAATGTAATGTTGATGTTTCAAAAGTATTTTTAACAATACAATGAATCCAGAGACTGTAAAGTTAAAGCTTGTTTTCTATCAGACATTGTTTTGACTACAGCTGTTGTAAACACCTGTCTTGACCTCAGGTCAACACCTTATATACAAACTGTCTGTCACAATTCCATGCAAGCAACATTTTTGGTGCATCCATCTGTTGCCATGACACTGGCCAGATGTTTGCTGAATGAACGTTACAAACATCAGACACACTGGTTTCATTGTTCCTACTCCACAAATGTTTTTCTGCTTCAAATTCTTTCAAGATGAGTTAGTACAATGTTAATCAGAAAAAAAACTATTATTATTGTAGCCTTCAGTGTATTTACAAACCTACATCCCCAAAGGGAAATTCATATGTCTGTCAGCTCATCACCATTTGCAGAATATTCTTCTATATTTCTCCGTCCTGCAGCAAAGCAAAATGGGTTACTGTCATCCAACATTAAACACTCTCTGGGAGTTGTTCTATCTATCTATCTATCTATCTATCTATCTATCTATCTATCTATCTATCTATCTATCTATCTATCTATCTATCTATCTATCTATCTATCTATCTATCTATCTATCT
>OMNW01032201.1:0-10247 GCA_900303245.1 Selene dorsalis
TAAATCCTGAACATGATGAGAGAAAAGAGGAGAAAAAACACGAGGAACAGGAACAAAGACGTCTCTCTCAGGCAAAATCTACGACTTTGTTCTTATCAATAACAAAATATCAAAGATTTTGTTCCAGTATTTTTTTTCAAATATTTGTTTTTTCAGTGATTGAAGATGATTCCTTTGTTTTTTTTTCTTCTTTCTCCATTTTTGCCTCTTGAGCTTCAACAGGTCAGTAGAGATACAAACCGTCTCCTCCCTCAGTCTGATGCACAAACACTGAAAATGTCCAAAAAATAACAATCATCATTGAATCGATCACCTCCTCTCAGGTTCATGAGGTCACAGAGTTCAAATAGACGCCATCTTGGCTCTGACCCACTTTCTGCTGCCTCGACGTTCATCCATTCGACGCACTGTGACTCACCTGTAACCGTCAGAGACACTGACATACATACACAAATACATATTACATCGCTGTATGTGATCAATGCAGCATCAACGTTCAACTAATTAGTTTATTAATTAACGAACATTTGAGCCATTGACGTCGCTGATTTCATATTCGGTTGAAAATGTTAAAAAACTACGAGTCAGAACGAACTCAGCTATAAGTTACGTAACCTTAGATCACAGAGGAGCGACACAGACATCCCATAATGAGCTTGGATCTGATTCATGACGGTAAGAGAAGCGACAGCGGCTCTGACAACATGAAGCTGAAGAACATTGTTGACGTGACCTTGGCTCACTCTTTGTTTTGTTTGTTTGGTTCTGAGTTGTTTTGTTTTTTGTTTGTTTTTTTCAGCCTCTTTGTCTCCTGAGTTGCAGCAGTTATTCGCCTTCATGTTTCCATCTGTTTGACGACTTCCTGTTTCATGGGTGAGTTGAATTTCTAAAGTCGATTTGATGTAGCGTTTTGACTAACGGCTAATCCATTTGATGGTGCTGACTATTTACTGGTGTTGTGCAGTCTCTCTTTGTTTTGGTGCAGGAAAAACAAACAAACTGAATGTAAACATAAACATATTATGTCAATATTTATTCAACAATTAAACAGCAGAGATGTGGATGTTAGCAGCGTTAGGTTTGTTAGCTTAGCTTAGCTGATCAAACTCAAAGTCACCAGAGAATAGACTAGACCCAAACTTTTATTTTAAGGGTGAGAAGTTAGTTTCCTGCTCTGTGTAAAGACAGATACATAAATAAATGTTGTTACTGTGTTGAAATATTTACATTTATATTGTTAAATCTTAACGACTTGAATTGAATTGAAAAGAATCACTTCTTCTTCTTCTTCTTCTTCTTCTTCTCCCATATTTGGGTCCAGCTCGTATAAATCAATTAAATCAGCCGGTGCCAATAGTTCTCAATAAGTTCCTCATCGTAAAAGACATGATCTTAGGAGAAATAATATCTTCAGCTTGTCAACAGATATATGTCCACCACTGTCCAATACTGTAAAAGGTCATCACACTCCACACCTATAGGGGGAGCCAGAGAGCAAAAAGAACCACAGCACCGCTTCGACACAGACCTTATTTTTGCTATTTTATCCATGTTATATGGATGTATGTTGATTTCAAATGCTCCCTGTTTGAACTCTGAGCAGCTGCAGCTCTGAACGTCTCCGCACAGATTTAAATAAAAAACAACCTGAGAGACTTAAAATGACTGGAAATCCAAACTCCATTTGAGGTTTTTGTGTCTGTGATCAGGCAGGAGTGTCTCACCTCGTCTCAGAGGTGGAGACGGTTGACGTCCGGTGTCTCCTGCAGCCCTGATCTGTCCACACCACATCACCCCAGTGTCTTTTAAACCTATGGTGGAGATAGCTGCACTCTTTCTTTCTCACCAACAAGCAGCAGCTACACAGCGAGTGCCAGATCCCTCCGGGGAGTTTGTACTGATTTCCTGTCCAGAGGAGGGCGTGGGGGAGGCAGTGGGAGTGGGAGTGTGTGTGTGTGTGTGTGTGTGTGTGTGTGTGGGGGGGGGGGGGGGGCTGAGAAAGGCCAAAGAAAACAAATCAGGTGTCCACTAACGCCACGCTGTCGGCTGCATGACAGTTTGACCTCCCTCGGAGCAGCGGCGTCCCTCCTCATCCTCAGCTGAATCCCTGAGGGGATCATTAAAGGTTCATTTCTTCAAGAAGTACCTCACATCACGCTGCCCCCTCTGAATCATATCTGCTCAGCCACATCTTCCTCCTCCTCCACATGCTCTAATTTTTGCTCTGAAAAACAAAAAAAACAAAAACAAATCTCTCTTGTTCTTGTCCTTGTTGAGCTTTTTCTCCTTTTCTGCACAGAAACATCAGCTTCTTCTCGTCAGTGCCGACGTCGATCGTCAGACACTCGTCTCGTCTCTGTTTTCTAATAAAGATGCTCCGTGACAAGATAAACAGGTAAACAACAACATCTCGCGCTCATCAACAGAGCGCTGGCCTGAGCTCAGGGTGAACATGTGTATCAAGAACGAGTCTGTCCTGAGGTCAAGATGGAGGAAATCTGATCCACTGCTGTGACCTCTGTGACCTCTGCACACACACACACACACACACACACACACACACACGTCTTTACTCTAAACTAACCACTTGTTTCTATGGTTTTCACAGACAGAGAAGTGATCGTCAGTGAGGTCAAAGGTCAAAAACAATCACAATCATCAAACACTTTTTTTTTTTTACAGTTTAATACAGTTTTGCAAAATCCTGCAGATTTACATTCATTTACATCCATTTTATTGAATTAAAAGTAGAAATCACATGTTGCAGCCTGTTTTTGTGGCTTTTATTTTGAAAAACACACTAAGAATGTGTGTAATGTTGTCATGGTCTGTGTCTTTTGGTCCCTGTTTAGTGCCCGTTTCCTGTTTTATTTTGAAGTTTGGGGTCTTGTCTTCCTGTGTGCGCCCTGCTTATGATTACCCCAGTGTGTTTCACCTGTCCTGATTACACCACCTGTGTCCTCCGTTGTGTATTTAGCCTCAGTGTCTCCCTTTGTCTTTCTCGAATCGTCTGCATTTCACACACACACACTTTGCCTCCGTTGTCAGTGTCAGGTTTCCACTCCCTGTCTGACTGATGAAAACAGATTCCCTTTAAGGAATGTGACTAGTGGATACCTCATCGTAAATTATTAAGAAATGCTATTGATTATTGATTGTGACAACTGAAACCAAATCTGTCAGAAGAGATCACAGAGGAGTGTTTCAGATCTAAATCAGCTTTGATAATAGTCGGATCTGATGCAGTACACACACACACACACACACACACAGACGTGAGCATAAGGAAAACCAAACCTGTATTAACTTCAGTGTTCTGCACAGAATTGATCCACAGCAGTGTATTGATCCGCAGGTTTATTGAAGGTATTGATCTATTGAGCTCTTGTTATGAAAAGTCACTGCAGTCACTCTGAACCTATAAATCACTGCAGCGCTGTTCAAATACATCTGCGACTTTCACCATATTTTTCCACCGTGCTCATAATCTCTCCTGTGTTTCCTCTTCTGTGAGCAGCGATACGTGTCTTTTATTGTGAAATGCATATTAAAGGAGCTGTCTTCGGTGAGGGGAACAGCTGGCAAACGGTTGGGCTAGATGTGTGCCAACTCCTCTGGCTATTTCTGCGGAGACCAACGTGTAGCTGCTCCATCTCCATCTGCGGTTCCTTCCACAGTGTTTTCTGCTGAACCCAGGTCAGTACCACTATCTCCACTCCAAACCTATACAGACATGGAAATGAAATATTCATCTGCGTGGAAAAACAAAAAGGACAGTGAGTTGAAGGCAGCTGGCAGGAGACTGAATCCAAAACAGCAGATCTGAGGAGCACGACTTCATCTAGTGGAGATTTAACCTGTGCAAAGTGAGTTCACGTGGATGTTTTTAAACACCGTGTCCGTCACTACAGTCTGGTGTGAATATACTGAAAAAGCAGGAGCAAGGTTTACATGTTCATTCTAAAATAAATGTTAAATATTAATGGAAAAGGCCTTCGAAACAAGAGAGGACACAAACACTGAGCACCACGATGACTCCTTCACTCAATAACCACAGAGGACACTGAGGTCGATGGGAAGGAAACGTCAAATTTCTCTGCCGTCATGCACATAATAAACAAACCTTTAGTCAACTGTTCACTTTCCTGCATGTATCACACTGTCATATTAGTGAGACTCCAGGCTGCTGCTGGTTCTACTTATTCAGCTGTAAGAGGAACACATGATGTCTTTAAATAAAGTATTCATTTGCATAAAACATGAATAAATAAAATGCTTAAAGTGAATCCATTTTCATGTCAGTGAGAGAGGAACCTTGAAGAGGACAAACAGGACTGAGTCCTGACTCGATATCAGCCAAAAGAAAAGCATATAATGATAAAGAAATAAAAATATGGCTTAACAAAGGAAAATACAATCAATATAATGTACATTAGAGGCTGTTAGTGTTTTAATAGCGCTCCAGTATCAATGGAAATATCCAAGTATAAACATCAAAACATAACAAAATTTAATAAAGATCAAAATATTTAAGTCTTGTTTTATAATAATACAACTGGTGCACATAACAAGTACAAAGGGTAAATGTATATAAGTGAATCCCATTCACAGCGAACCTGCACCACCCAGCCCCCCCCAGCCGTGGCCCTGAAACCAGAGCACCGAAGAGGCTCAACCACTGACACATGGCGTCGCCACGAAACACTCCACTTTATTTACTGCCTGCTGACCTGTGAGGTCACTTATTTGATCTGTTATTTTCCACTGACATGCCAGTGTGCATATTACAAAACCAACATGTCTGCTGCTGCAGCTGAAGTGTGAACATATTTTTTTGTCCATGACTTCACACGTTGTGCGTGTTTATTTTCCATCATTTGGACCGAATTGAGAAAATGCTTAACAAGGTACATGTTGGCTGGATTTATGCTTTTATTTCTTGTATGATAAATTAAACAAAATGAAATTGCAGGAAGTGTTGCTTCTGCAGAGGTTTTGCAATCAGGACCACCTATTCATTGCTGAGGGATATAAGCCAGGGCTTGAGGCAGAGCGCTGTAGAGATTTGCATATTATATTTTCTGTCTTGTTGAAGTCAGCAGTGAGTAATGAAGGCAAACGGCCTGAGCTACAGAGACTGGGCCAAGAACAGGGAACAAGCCTCTGCTAATTTACTGGCAAAAATTCATAATTAACACGTTAGATGTAGAGGCTGCGGTTGTCAAGGTAACTGATGACACCGCATTATCACTTAGCGCTTCCGCATCCTCCATCCTCCCTCTTTCCTCTCATTCATCAGGCAGCAGGGAGCGAGGGGAAGGCAACCCCACCTAAACTCTTATTAAAGTCCTATTTATTCACAGAGGAGAGTTCACACACCTTTATTAGACTGGCATTAATCTTGTAAAAGACAATTACCATAATATATGATTATACATTACAAAGGGAAGTGGTGGGTCTGGAAATTATAAATTATTATGCAAAACACACTTTTATGGCTGTATGCTTTCATTCCTTTGGGGTTGGTTCATCTGAATTTAAAAAGGAAAAAAATACAGTTTTGTCACTTACCTCGAGAAGGCTCATGCAGATTGTTGTGGTTTGGTTTTGTTATTTTAAAAAGACTCACAATATAGCTCCTTAGCAAAAGGGTAACTTATCATTTTTGGTTGGCACATTCATGTTCACATTAACTCTAAAGGTCTAACACATCAGGAAAGTAATATTACACAATAAAATGTTGGTATTTTGATTTAAAACACTAATATGATACCAAAGGTTATCTTTAGTCAAATACACACACTGTTACGTTCTTTTTACATCAGAAACCATGCGAGTAACCCACATTAAATAGAAATGTGTTTAAGGCACTGGATCAGACAAAACAGCAAAATTAGGATAGCTAGCCAAAAAAAAAACAAACAAAAAAAACAGACATTGCTGGTATGAAGAAAACTGCTTTAACTGAAAAATGTGAGTAGCATTGTTTAATCATAATCAGTTAAAACCAAATTAGCCTTTAGCGCAGTTCAGATGTCTGGACACATCTGTCTTACACATCAGGAAAATGAAATTACACACAAAAAAAGGTTAAAAGAGCAAACACAAAGAAGATAGTTGCTAGGAATGGGCTAATTAGCTTAGGTAGGGATAATGCTAATACGCTACCAGGCTACGTTCAGTCCAATATAAACATAGCTAGCTTAAGCAAGCTAACAACTGGAAACTGTACCAAACAAGCTACGGCTTGATGTTGTGAATATAACACAGCCACATCTGTTCAGCTCCATTAGTCTTTGCCACATTATAAATATCTAGACACTATAGACATTTAACTGTTAGTGAAAACATGAAGAAAGTGATATCATTTCTGCTAAACGGTGTAGCTCCTCGGCTAACAAGGATGACTAATCATTTTTGGTCAGTGCATAAATACTGAACCATGTTAACGGTCAGCGCATGAATACCTGACTAAATCAAATTAACGGTCAGCGCATGAATACAAAACTCCATTGACGGTCAGCGCATTAATATTTACATTAACTGTAAGCAGTCACAGCTGCGCGTGTATCGGGAATTTACCAACGGTTTCGAAAGCTCTTCGGCCAATCAAACGCTGAGATGAGAGCCATCCGCTCCACGATTGGTTAATCGTTTCCAGTACTTTAGGAATGCAAACGTGGGCAAGTGCCATATTGTCCAATCGGTGAGTTGGCCACGGATCACGGCGGACCGCGGTGAGAGCAGCTCCAGTCAGGGGGAGGCAGACTGAGAGCGACGTTACCGTGCGTGGAGCCCGTGAGAGAGCGCTCAGACATTCACCGCAACGACGAGGCTGAAACAACGTGACCAGACTCAAAAGATATATATTTTTTAAAAAACGCGTCTTTGTCGCTCGTTTTTTCTACGCTTTCTTTGTGTTTTTTGTTGTTGTACTGGCGGGGGAACGGCGAGCGAGGAAGGCTTCACTGCGGCTGGCTGATCAATTTCCTCTTCCAGACCTGGGAATTACAATGAAAAATGTAGGTGACACGTTTTCTTTTACAACCCAGGAATCACAATAGGGTTCAAGCGAAGGCGTCAAATAAAACAAAAGGTAAGAGCTTTTTTAAAATAAAAATTAAATAAAACACTCACACTGAGCACACTGAGGTTTGAGAGATGTGGGAATTGTGAATTGAAGTGGCACATCATGTTTTAACCGTGCGTAACTTCAAAGCCAGCAGTCACATTTGGTTAAGAGAGGAAAAAATAGATCCTAGTGTCGTAGTTTCCATCACAACATGCCTGGTCGACTCTGGCTTTATTTTATTTATTTAATTTTTTTTTTTTTTTAAACATTGTTCTTACAGGTGATTAATATGAACTTAAAGGCATCCATCGTTATCGCCACGTTATTTCAGGTCCAGGGCGCATCTGTAGCACTGCAATGTTTGCGCTTCATTGTTGAGCTCTCGTGTATTTTATTGATGGGGAAAACTGTTGTCTCCAGTGCGTTGTAGTTCAATTCATACGATGCACTGTTTTCTTGTGTTCAAAAGGGGTGGGGGGGGGAATGGTGACGGGTGCCGCATCTATAGGATCAGCATCCTCTCTGTGGAGCCCCTGCGTAAAAGAAATAACAGGTATTTTTTATTTTATTGTTGTTGTGTATTTGCTGCTTTCCTTTGGTTTGGTGCTGCTGCAGTGTGTTAGACAGGCGAACAGGTTTTTGATCATGAGGCTGCTGCCATCAATGCATACATACAATACAGTAACGCCTCGGCATAATGCAACAAAACCCTCCCATTTTGTGTCTCACTGTGATGCCCTGAATGCAGCAGCAGCAGCAGCATCAGTCACACATGGAGTCACCTAGCAGCTCAAAAAGAGGGGATAAATGTGCGTTTTCATGTGCACATGTGTGTCTGTGTGTGCTCACATTAGAGTCTTGCAAAAAAAAAAAAGAAAAAAGAGGTTATGTACATGCACATGCACACACACACACACACAAGTGCCATGACTGGCTCCAGCGTGAGCATAATTGCCTCATGAATGCTAATGCATCATGCTAATGCAGAAACACTGCAAACTAACTGCACTGCTGCCTCATGGGCTCACAGGTGCTGGATAGCCTTACCTAACTTATTGTGTGAATTTGTGTGCCTGTGTGTGTGTGTGAATGTGTGTGTGTTTGGGAAAGCATGTGTGTAGGTGTCTGTGTAGGTGAGTGTTTGTGGATGATATCACCTTGCATATGGTTGCAGGGCCATGTGTGGTTGAGGATGTGTTTTAACCAGGGTTTTTAGAGCTGCACACCTACACCTGCCTCAGTGGATTTCTAAAGTGAGGAAGTGAGGGTATTAGAGAAGTGCTTCCCGTCCTCCGTGACCGACACACTTAGATTCAGCCTTTCTGGCACATTTAAAAAAAAAAAAAAAAAAAAAAAAGTCTGCTGTGATACTTCACCTGCAGCAAAGTGACTAACTGAAACTTTCAATAAAAATATGACCTGAAACACTAAAACAGTGAAAACAGCTTCTGGCTCTGCAGAAGTATCACCGTAAATAAATAAACATGTAAACACATATTGAACGGCCATAATTGTAGTTTCAGGAAGAGTCAGAAGAAGAAGTGGTGTCCTGTTTCCCAGAGGTCAAGGTGACATTTATCTCCTCAGAAAGTTTAAAATCCATGAAGAGTCAGATGCTGGAAATACATTTTTGATCAATACTCGATTAAACATGTTGGACTGAGAAACACTGATGTATCCGCTTCATATGATGTGCACATATTTCTTAAACAGCGTGTTTAAGGCACCAGAGAGAAAGACTGTAGGACTGTGACTAATGATTATTTATTGATTGATATTTATTGATGCAGTGTAACATTTAGTCTATTAAACGTGAAATTAATACATTTCTAACAATGTTAAACAGAGAAAAGCAGCTGATCTTCATGTTTGAGAGACTGAAATTAGGAAATTTGGTTTTTGTTTTTTTTTAAATCATTTATCACTGATCAAACTACCTGATTAATGAAGATTAAGTCATTGCAGCACTGTAGACATGGATTACATTTAGATATTTATATGAAGGAAGGAAGGAGCAGAGTTTATTCATGTGGTGAAGCCGGGTGATGGTTCGATTCCCACATCCATCTTTTTTATTATTATTTATTTATTTATTTTTACAATCAATGAGTTAGTTATTAGTAATCGTTGTATCTAAAAGTTCCCACGTTGGCGTCTTCAAGGAGCTTGTTATGTGTCACCGACGTTTTAAAACAACAAAAAACATGTAGTTTATAATTATGGCTGCAGCTCCATAAGGGATTCATTTAGAAATCACTTTTTCTATTTATGTTTTAATTGTTCAGTCAATAAAACGTCGATCTGTTTATCAATGAAAGCTTCGGCTGTAAGTGGAGTAATCTCAGTGTCATAGCTTCATTTTCAAAGAGCAGAGGCATCTGCTGAGCTTGTTTAACATTTAACATGAACATGAGGATAAAATCCTGAGGAGAACAGGAAGAGAAAGAGCAGGAGAGGTGTGTGTACACCCACATCAGCCTCCGTAGACCAGACTGCAGAGCAGCCACAGCTCATGTTGTGTTTGAGTAAGGGGCATCGCTGCGATTAGAGATGCGTTGTAACCCTGCAGCTGAATGATCACACTCTGAAGCTGCTGTTTGTGTGCCTGCCTGCCTGCGTACGTACGCCTACATCCTACCTTTGAGTGAAATCAACAAGTTCCCGCCCACTCTCTGGGGGCTGTTGACAGGCATCCTGGGAAACGCAGGGGAAACCACTGCCTGAAGTAAGAAAACAAAACAAAAAGCGGACGAGAAAAAGCCGGTGGTGCAGCAGCAGCAGAGAGTTGATGACAGAAGCGTTGCACATCACAGGTGTTGGTGATGAGATGATGTAACAGAGTCAGAGTGTCAGAGGACGGATGGCGTGGAGAGTATTTTGGGTGAAGCTCGGCTCAGGTGCAGGAGGTTGGTTGATGATCATTGGGTGATGAGCATACTGTCCCCGTAATGGGCGCCATGGGGTTTAGCCTGATGATGATGATGGTTGTGCTCATGGTGGAGGAGGAGGTGGATCTGGTCTGCGGCTTCACCACCACCATCATCATCACCACCATCATCATCATCATCCATCATGGTTGTTGTGTGAGTCAGCAGTGATTAATCTGATTGGTGGTGGTCAGGCTTTCAGCTTCCCCCAGAGAACAAGCTGGAAATGGGATGCATTCATATACGTA
>OMNW01032203.1:4962-25612 GCA_900303245.1 Selene dorsalis
GGGGGGGGGGGGGGGAGGGGGGGGGGGGGGGGGTTCAGGCAGACAATTAATGCTGGTGTGTTGGGCTGCGTTGGATCCGGTCTTAAAAACCCGCAGGCCGGGTTGTAATTTGGGCATAGGGATTCGCATGTGAAGTTGCTGCCAACCCACGTGTCTAAGTGATGCAGTGCCTGTTGAATTTCAGCTACTGCGCAATCCAGGAGTTCTGCCCCCTGTTGACAGTTTTCCTGTCCTGGCCCCACCTGGACTCAACATTGACAGGCAGACCTATCTTTTTGAAGAATTCAGGCCTTTCTGTTCTGACAAGGCAAAAGACATCACATGCCCAGTGCCAAGGGTCACAGCACAGAAGAGTACGCAGAAGAGGATGCAGGTGTGACATCACCAGATATTAGATTCTCCTTCACACCCTCTCCACAATGTGCCGATCAGCCACAGGAGCTCATTCAGCAACAGACTGATCCATCCACACTGCACCACATGACTTACATGTATTTTATTTTATTTAATATAAGAAATAAGTATCTGCATTTGCTCCTTCTAACTCTTAAGTATATTACCTTTCTTGTTTTTCCATTTTTATTCAGGGGCTTTTTGTAACAAAAGACTTTCCCACTGGGGATCAATAAAGTAAATTCTGATTCTGATCAGTCCATTAAAGTGCTTATGGAAAATAACATTCATCGACATTAACTACATTCCATCCTTTCCCTGGGAACCCCGTGGGACCTATTTAAAGACCCCTCGGGGTCCCTAGACCTACTTTTGATAACCATTGTTCAAACTACTACAATAGTTTCTGTCCTGCAAGCTAACAGAAACCAGATGTCACTGACAGCTAGACCAGTAGGGGGTTGGACTTAGGTAAATGTGATGCAATTGAGCACTGTGTTGCCTGACTCCCCAGGTAGGTGAGAATTCAAAATGTCCCTCGGGAGACTTGTTCCTGGTTTTTCCATGGCTGGGCACATGTTTGCTTTTGAGCGCCGCTCTTCTCTGCTCTCTCACAGCAGTCTGCTCAGGCTCACTCCCCTGCCCTCACAGAAAACTGGTCTGCTCGTGATTTTGTATCAGAAGCCAACAACAGTGTACAGGGAAGTTAGCATGCTGATAGAACTTGCAAAGTACATGCTGAGAACTCGGACAACTGACCGGAAAAAAAGCGTGGTACGTCATGTTTACATGGCTCCTGATTGTAAAAATGCATTTCGGACACCACATAGTTGGAGCAGATGGGTATGCCACGTTCACATACGGATTGCCCCGTATTCTTTAAAAACCAATTTAAAACTGTCTGAATATATACAAAGGAGAGATTTTGAGAATTTATATCATTAGGGCCAAAGCCGTCCAACAAGGACCCTATTGAAATCGTACTGTTTCTTTTTAGGGCCCGAGCACACCAAAGGGTGCGAGGACCCTATTGTTTTTCAAATGTTAATTATTAGGGCCCAGGCCCTGACGAGGTTGGAAGGAGGACCCTATTAAAATCATGTTTCTTATTATTAGACCCTGAGCATGGACAACATCCTGTGAGGACCCTGTTGTTTTTCTAATGTTTATTAGGGCCCAAGTGCACCAAAGGGTGCCATGATCCTATTGTTTTTTGAATGTTTATTTGGGCCCAAGCAACGACAACTTCGTCCAACGAGGATCCTACTGAAATCGTACCATTTCCTTTCATTATTAGGGCCCGAGCGCAGACGAAGTTGGACGGAGGACCATACTGAAATCGTACCGCTCCTTTTATTATTAGGGCCCGAGCGACGACAGGACCCTACTGAAACCACGCTGTTTATTGGGGCCTGAGCAAACCGAAGGGTGCGAGAGTCCTATTGTTATTCATTTATGGAATGTGAATTATTCTTCCAAATATTTAATCCCCAACTTGGCCCTTTCCTAAATTCAAAAACTCTCCAAATTTTGCACACGTATCAGGTCTGGCGAAAAATTTCATATATTAAAGTCGAAATGGGCAGGGTAAATTAGCTCACCTCCTCAAACTTTTGTAAAATGAATAACTTAACGTGTGTTTCATCTACAAGCATGAAAATTGGTAGGCTCATCAAGATGCACAAAAAAGTCCAGGGTTCCGTGCTCTAAACTCAACAGGAAGTCGGCAATTTTCAACATTGGTATTTTAAAAGCTTATTAGTACGTTAATAGGTGTGGCTGTAATTGTGATTTTTTGCCAAAATGTTCTGTGTTCATTCATGCCTTTAATACACTCATAGCTTCATGAAAATTGGCACACGTGAAGAATGAAACGTATTTCATGTTGATAAGGGTCTGACACACGGGCGGGGCAAAATGCCTCAACAGCGCCACCTTGAAATTTTCAAAAACTCCTCCCCATAGAGTTTTTCTTTTTTTTTAAGTAGGAAAATGAAAATTGGTAGACGTGTAACTTGTCCAAACACACAAAAAGTCTCTGGTACCAATGGTTGGAACCAAACAGGAAGTCAGCCATCTTGATTTCAATGGTCAAGTTTTGTATCCCTCGCCATGGAACATCAAATCCTTATAACTCCATCATACATTGTCCGATTTGCTTGAAACTTCACATGTGATGAAGGTCTGCCCCTGAACGCACCTGCCTACGCCTGGTTGTTCTCGTAGCACCACCCGGTGGATGAATGAACCATCAACTTGGTATATCTCCTTCAAGCATTGTCTGATTTGCTTGAAACTTCATGTGTGATGAGGGTCAGCCCCAGAATGCACCTGCCCACGTCTGGTTATGCTCCTGGCACCACCTGGTGAATGAACCGTCAACTTGGTATGACTCCTTCATGCATTGCCTGATTTGCTCCAAATTTTACATATGAGATAAGGGTCGGCCCCTGAATGCACCTGCCAACATCTGGTTGCATTCCTAGTGCCACCTGTTGCATAAACCTTCACCTTGCCATAATGCCATCATGCATTGCCCATTTTGGCCAAAACTTGACATGTGTGATGAGGGTCAACCCCTGAGCGCACCTGCCTACATATGGCTATGATCCTAGTGACACCTGGTGGATGAACCTTCACCTTGTCATAACTCCATCATGCATTGCCGGATTTGGCCCAAACTTGACGTGCGATGAGGGGCGTAGGGGCATACTGAGGTTACCAGGGGTTACTGAGAATGCCGGGATTCCAGCGCTGGGTGACGTCACTGCACCTGGATGCAAGATGGCATCTCAGATGAGTAGTGAGGGTTTCCCTGGAATGTGTGCTGGCTCTGCATCACTGGAGAGACCCGGAGGTTTTCTACACCGGTGTTTCCCTGGGAGCTGTGGTGATGAGAAGGACTATGACGTATGTTTCCCTGTCAGGATGGGGGGCAGTTTTTGAAGAGAGAGCCATGAACGGCACCTGGCCCTGAATTGGCCCAGCAGGCCATGAAGGGTGGAGTTAGTGAGGCTCCTTCACAGCCTGACTTGGCCCCTGCCACTAGCAGGGACATTGTGTCACAGGCGCACGGACAGATTTTTCACCCACACCCAGAGCTTCTGGCTCTTTGAGCCTGGCACGTGAGAGGTTAAATTTGAATGACTATGGCCTGCGTCTGAAGGTTATTGAGACTATTTAGAATGCCAGAGCACCATCCACACATTCATTGTATGATAACAAGTGGAGTTTGTTCTGAGAAATGGTGCAGGGCCAGGAATATCATTCCTTTCCAGTGTTCTGTTCCAGATGTGTTATGCTTCCTGCAGGAGTTTCTGGACAGGGGCAGGGCTTTATCCATCTTAAAGGTGTATCTGGCTGCGGTTTTAGCTCGTCATGTGGGTTATGGTAACACACCTATTGGTCAGCATGCGCTAATAAGGAGGTTTATGAAAGGGGCATGCCAGCTGAGACCGGTGCAGAGGCCTTTAGTCCCTTCATGGGATCTGCCCTTAGTGTTGGAGGCTCTTTCAGAGATGCCTTTTGAGCCATTAGAGGGTTCTGATGCCGTCTCTTAAACCTATCCTTTTGCTAGCTCTCACATCAGTTTTCGTGCCGTGCTGTTGCTGATGCCGAGATGGGGGCTTGGAGTTGGAGATGTGCTGTGGGTCCTTTCTGTTGTCGGTCATCATGGAAAGGATCAACTCTCTGCCCAGCTAGAGAATTGATCCCACCCAATGGCTACTGCTGAAGTTCCATCTGAAGTTCTCCATTAAGTCGTTGCTAGGATACAGACTTAACATCCTGAAGCACTTTTAATGATATCAGGAGACTTCAATCATGTTTCCCTGATGGATTCACTGAGGGATGTGGTGGAGAGATGCGCACTGAGGAGGCCATTCTGGACTGCTCGGATCATCCACTTCATGGCACCTTGATGGACCAGGAAAGCAGCAGTGGTGGACGGCTCCTCTCTCTTTTATGCAGGACAGAGAAGATCCATTGTATCTTTAACCATCTGGCTTTTTTGATTCTTCTGCAAATGGTGATGAGTTGACAGACAAATGAATTTCCCTTTGGGGATTAATAAAGTAATTTGTATCGTTTCATATTGTATCATATCGTAGCCAAGCACATAGGTGAATTGCATGCTTTGTCAGTGCATGAATCCTGTTTTCCAGTTTTCTTCAGATTATGGGAAGGTTACGTTGCGTCCTAACCCTGCATTTGTGCCTAAAGTTAGAGAGTCTGCATACAGTTGCCCCACGCTGGAGCTGATCGCATTTCATCCCCCTCCTTTTGCTCAGGAGGAGGAGAGGCGGCTTAATGCACTCCGTCCAGTTCGAGCTTTGCACATTTATTTGGACAGAAACAAGGGGTTCAGGAAAAGTACTCAGCTCTTCGTGTCTTGGGCCCCCTCTCACAGGGAGAGGCCTCTCTCCGGCCACTGATTATCTCACTGGGTGGTGGAGGCGATTATTTTGGCATATGAGAGTCAAGGACTGCATCCCCGGGTGGGTTTGTGGGCTCATTCGACCAGATGAATGGCCACCACATGGGCCCTGTTCAAGGGCATCTTGGTGAGTGATATTTGTGCGGCTGCTAGCTGGGCATCCTCACATACTTTTATGCAGTTTTACCATTTGGATGTGACTGCACCTTCTCTAGCGCACTCTGTCCTTGGTGCTGGTTCATCCTAGTTGTGTTTAGCCCATGGAGAGGGTTTGTGGTGTCGACCTAGGAGTGGGCCATATCTCCCATCGTGAGATACCGAGCAAGGTTTGAAATAGAATGTTAGGTTACCAGGTGTAACCCCGGTTCTCTGATAAGCAAGTGAGGTACCTCACAACGCTGCCCTGTTTGCATGAATAGGGCACGTGAAAAAAATATGCTTGAGAATGACAGGATGGACACTGCAGTCGTATATAAGGGGGACAGGCAGTGAAGATGATTGGTCTGTCCCCTGAGAGACGTGGTTGGAGCTTCCGTGACTGGTCACACCAGAGGGCGCCTCCCATAGTGAGATACCTCACTCAGTTATCAGAGAATCAGGGTTACACCTGCTTACCTAACGTTTTTTCTCCTCCTCTTCCCCACGGAACATGATAAGCTCTCTTTTCTCGCCATGACACATTGACAGAGTGCAAGCAAAGTGGCTTGTAGGAGTCGTGACGCTAGTCCCACTGCCATCAGAAGCTGATTGTTAGCGGGTTTAAATGCGATCTTTGGCCAGTGGGAAAGGGGGACTGAACGCGGCGCAGAGCAGCCATCACAACCCTGTGTGTGTGTGTGTCTCTCTAGTGTGTTGTCTTTGCAAAATAGCTCTGCCAGCTAGCTGGGACTACTACGAACCTTTAGTGAAGGGTTGGTGGGGTAAAAAATACTCAGGTTCAGATTCTTTACATTTCTTTTAAAACTGTTTTTTTTTGTATTGCTGTTTAAAAATGTTCTCATTTGCACTACAAGCGCCTCATGCTGCTACATAAAGTGCACTAAAATTGTTTGTTTCTATTATTATATATTTAAATGTTCTACATTGTTTGCTATATTAACTGTTAATATGTTAGTTTTGTTAATAAATGTTTAGTGTTTTGGTTAAATTGAGACTTGTGTAATATTTGTTATCATTGTGTAATTTTTATCATGTAAATGGAGGGAGAAAAAGCAATATCGGCTACAAGTATCGGCTAAAAAAAAAAATCGGCATCAGCCATAAAAACCCATATTGGTCGACCTCTAACGTCAACTACTTCGATGACGTCACTGCTGTGCGCCACCGCAGCACGGCTCATTCACTCCATGCTCTGCCTGTGGAAGCTGAACTTCGTCCAACTAGTCATTTTGTTCGGACAATTTAGAAAATACGAAAAAACAAACCATGTTATTAACAGTAGCAAGTTCCGTGTAGCCAACTGTCGCAGAGCATGGACTGAACAAGCCATGCTGCGGTGGCGCACAGCAGTGATGTCATCAAAGTAATTGACGTTAGTAAAAACCCATGTAAAAAAAACCCCGGATGACAATAACAAGGTAACTCCGAACCGCTCCGAACTCACAGGGGAATAGTACTGGCGATTCATAACAAAATATTGGTGAAATGAACGAGAATGTGTAGGTAGGCCTAAGTGGAACGAAACTTTTTCTATTTGCACGCGGAACTAAACCTGTGGCATTTGTTTCATGTACTCTGACAAAGCGTGCAGTATCACAACAATAGCGGGAGAGGTCGGAGTCATCAGACATGTCAAAACAAACAGATCTTAAAAACTATTTTCTGAACAGGTGTAAGGAGAAGGATAGGCCTAATGATCAGAATGAGATGCAATCTGAAATCACGGAGACTGCTACAGATGATACCGTGGCTCCCGCCAAAACTAAACAGAAATGTTGGGTGTTCTGGCCCAAATGGAGAGACAAATATCCCTGTCTGAGGTGCAACATTATTGATGGATCGGAAAAAATGTTTTGCTCACACTGTGAGAAGCTGGGCAAGAAGAATGGATTTACCAGAGGATCAACAAATATGAGAAGCTCGTCTCTAATTGAGCACAGTCAGTGCAATGATCACATCATGGCTGTCAATTTATTTTCACAGCAAACAGCAATGAAAGCCCACTGTGAGAAGGCTAAAGAAACTTTAAACAAGAAGCTGTGCTCTCAGCTACAAGGGTGATTCTCATTAAGCCAATCTAAGCTATGTCCTCAAAGATTTTAGGGACATACTCATGAAAACTTGAAATAATTTATTCTGATTTGAAAGATCACTATGTCTATTATGTGGCACAGTTCATGGTTTGTTACCAAAATAGTATTTTTTATGTTTTTTAACTGATTCTGGAGTTGCAAATTCATTACCGTAATGCGTCCAATGGAAAATTTCATGGTTTCACCCCAATATAGCATCATAAATATTTAAGCAGTTTCATAAAAATTTATATAAATTTGTTTAAAACAATATAATTTAAGACATTATGATAAGATATAATGGTTTCCTATTGTGTATTAAAAAAATATTTGAGGAAAATGGAGTGTCCAAACATGCAGCATGGTCCTGTCATAATCACAGCGTTTTTTTAAATAAAGTTAATTTGACCCATAATGCACCGCAAAGAAGACAAGACAAAAGATGGCTACAAGGTAAGATTGTTTGGCATTTTTTGATGTTGTTAACTGTTAAGTTTATCTCTACATGTGCCTACTTCCACTCTATAGGTGATCATTATGTTCTTAAAAAGTCATCAATTAGATAGTTTACTGTAAAGAAAGTATGTAGGGAGCTCAAACTATTGGAGGAAAAAGTTGGGGTGGGGGTGAGTCATCATAGCATGCTGCCATTTTAAGCTAGCTTAGGTTAATGTCATTCATTACCGTAATGCATAGCTTTCATTACAATGTAATGTGGAGGCCTGTTGCAGTAATGAAAGATAAGATTATAGTAGTGAACAGTTTCTTTAAAAAAGAAAAATATAATAATACATAAAGGATACATATAATAATATAATACATATAAACTTTATTGCTAAATGTTATTGTTTATTACACAATAATTAAACTGTTAATTATTGTCTATATTGTTTTGCTGACTTATATTAACTTACATTCCTCAATATGAAGAGCAACAGAAAGTGAACAAAAGAAGGCTGCATTGGGAGCTAGGGAGGAGAAATATAGAGAGATTTATAACAACCCAGAACTTCTATAGGAGTATAGGAGAAAGGAAAGAGAAAGATAGGCCTAAATAAGGGAAAGAAAACAGCAGAGCAGTAATTTCTTTTACAGAACACTGTAAGTACAGACACACACAACAAACAGTACTACTACCACTACAGTAGGCCAGGAAAAAGTTATTTCATGGCAGTTTTCAATACTGATACTTCTCATTTCACAGATATCAAACATGCACGGAAAAAAGTTTGCTAAAGGCAGCAGACCTGACACCCAGACAGCTGCAGAAACAAAGAAAAAAATGGAGAGAAAATTCTAACAGATACGATATGGATGAAATAAACCCCATAAACCCTCAACCCCAACCCCAACCATCCAGTATGGTCCTGCAGCCAATAAATAAAAGCCATAATCACCAACCCCAGACATCAACATCAAAGTGGAAAAAATCATACAAGCTGAGAGACACACTGAAGAAGACACAAAAAATACTCATTGAAAAAAAAAGGAACTAGACTGTCTGAAGAAGAAATTAAAATGGATGGAGGAACACAGATCCACAGTAATGCTTGCTGTCAATCCAAAAAGAGGAGAGAGAACCATTTGAAACAGTGCGAGAGAAACAAAAGAAGAAAAATGGGTGATCATCTTCTTGCACAGAGATGATGTCTCCATAGTCATCAATGGTAAAACTGGTGAGATCAGGAAGGCTGGACAGATTTACAGGAAGTGGTTCCTCACGGATACCATGGAGAATCTACACAAGAAGTTCCTCAGTGAGAACCCTAACCTGAAAGTCTCCCGCTCTCACATTTTTAAGCTCAGGCCCTTCTGGATTGTGAGACCAAGAGTAGACCGAGAAACATGTGCCTGTAAAATACACGAAAATTTCACCAGCAAATTAAAAAAAAAAATTGCACCAAATTGGAGTAACAAATACAAGTAATCTGGTGACTTTGTCTCTATGTGACAAGGAAAATATTGAGTGCATGTATGGCAGATGTGAAGCCTGCAATGATCGTACATTCCCTGTAGTCATGGATCCTACCACAAAAAATAACACTGTGTCATGGAGTGAATGGGTCACTAGGCCGACACCTATGACAAAAAAAATGCAGAATGAACTACCACTGAGTTTGAGATGAAAACCACAATCCTTGAGAAGAAAGTTGCAACCATCGAGAAACTTATCGAGCTGACAAAAACAGACCTTCCCCGTTTCTGCACTCATTTGTACAACATTGGGCACCAGTTCACACATGTTAAACAACTGAAAGAGACCTTGATTGAGAGCGATGTTGTAGTCCATGTCGATTACAGTGAAAATTACACATGCAAATGGAACAAAGAAATCAAGGACAATCACTTTGGTGGATCCCACCAGCAAGTCACACTTCACACAGGGGTTATGTACTTCAGTGGTGGCCAAGCTGAATCATTTGCAACTGTATCTGGTAGCCTACAGCATGATGCTGCTGTTACATGGGCACATTTGGAGCCAGTCCTAGAACACATATTAGCCAGCCGCCCCCAGGCAAAAATATAGACAGAGAGACAGACAGAGAGAGAGAGAGAGAGAGAGAGACAGACAGACAGAGAGAAACAGAGAGAGAGAGAGAGGGAAACAGAGAAAACAGAAACCGTTTCTTTTCATCTAACATATCTAAACCAACAACCTTCTGTAAAGTCAACACACCGTCAATGAACTTCTGAGCATCAGGAAAGTAATCAGCCACTTTCACAGATTTACCAAAGGTCTAATGTCCTCCAGTGTGTACAGATCTCCGCTGCATGACTGGGAGTCTGTCACAGAGGCACAGTCCATGTCCTTGTTCCCTCCAACAGCACAAAAGTCCCCGTCTCCAGCAGTGTGGTAAGACTCAGCTATCTGTCTTCTCCTGCTGCCTTCTCCACTCCCTCCATTCACCTCATCTGCTCCTCTCTGTCCATCTGCTGCTGTAGCTGCTGTGGCAGCTGCCACACTATCATCATTCCCTGTCTCTCTGCCTGTCTCGGCCTCCTGCTGTTCCCTAGTCTGACTCTCTCCCTGCCCACTCTGCCCCCCTATGACGTGGGTCGCGTTCAGCGGGGTGGATCGCCCTTGCACGCCCCAGCCGGCCTGTGAGGACACACGGTCCGCTTGTGGCCCACATCACCACACTCAAAACATTTCATTCTACCAGTACTAGTGTACACCATGTAATATCCCTCCCCATGTCTGACCCTGAAGAAGACCTCCAGTGTCTGAGACGGACAGGTGAGGAACATAAACACCTGCCTCCTGAAAGACTGGACATGTTTCAGTTTCTCACTCTTACACCAGCCAAACCCACCATCTTAAAACCGCCACTTGCTAGTTTCCCGCAGGTATACACCGTTTAGCGTGACGCCGCTCACTATCAGCTCCGCTACAAACCTCTCCTCCTTCAGAAACGCCACCACATTCCGGATCAGCCTGGAGGTGTAGCTGAAGTTCTCATGCCCCACACAGTCTCCCACCGCCAGGAGAACCTCCTCCACTGGCACCGACGGCTCAGGCTGGACCCGAACCGTGGGCAGACTGGAGAGAGACTGTGTCCTCGAGGATGCCATCCTCACCGAGGAAACCGGCTCTCAGTCCACCAGCACACCACCAACCACACAACAACTGTCACAATAACTACAACTACAACACAACCATCAAACACAGTTAGCAAAACAGAGGAAAAGTTTGAAACAACGAAACTCCATCCGCTCTCAGTCAGGACTCACTCAGCACCCAACTCCCAGCATGCACTCCGAGAGAGAGAGAGAGAGAGAGAGAGAGAGAGAGAGAAAGAGGGAGGGAGAGGGAGAGAGACAGACAGAGAGAAAGAGAAACAGAAAGAGAGAGAGAGAGAGAGAGAGAGAGAGAGAGAGAGGTGCGCACACACATACATGGATGACAGGGGGACGCAGTCTATTTATAGATTTTGATTGACAAAGGATCGAGGTCCATGATCCAATCAAATAGTTCCCAACCGGCAAGGTGCCGGATCTTGTTCCAACAAGGTGTTACATTTAATGCTGTTGTTGTTCAGCATTTTGCTATTTTAATGTATCTTTTTTTTAATTCATTAATCCAGTTTGCCAGTGGCCAGTATAAGGTCGACACCATGAGTTGTGCAGGTGACAACCGGTCCTACATCCCTTTCATAAAATTTGCTGGTGACAAGGTCTGGTACTATTTGGATGACATTAAAGAAATTATCCCTGAACCACTGCCATCCTCGTCATCTGCTAGGCATTTCGGCGTGCTGCCAGAGATCTGGGCTAAGTATAAAAAAAAACTAAATTAATTTTCACTTGACGTTTTGTAGTCAAACACAATGAATGAACAAACAATGGTACGCGCACGCGCGCACGCACGCACGCACACACACACTTGAACTTGAACACAATTGAACAGTGAGGTCAGAGACATTTTGCATCCAACAAACTATGATATTATATATTTGCTTGTTAATAGATTCTGGAGTTTATGGCATTTTATTGTTTATGCGTAGTTAAGCGTTCACTACCATAACATTGTTATTCATTACTGTTACACTCTTTTCATTACCGCAATGTACACTATTTAATGATTTATTGAATTTACATGAATTCTTTGCTTTTAATATTTAATCTTTCAATTAAATGTGCCAGACCCTTTATACTGTTGTTGTATTGTTTTGTTTTTTTTGTTTTTTTAATCGCAATGAAAATTGATGTAAAAAACTGTTTCCCTGTTACAGTAATGAAATAATTGTTTTCCCTAAAATAGTATGTTTTGTTAATAATAAATATTTTTGGTGATACCCACTACCCTTATCCTATTGAAGTCCTTGCTGTCAAAAAAAGGTGGAAAAAAAGTTTTGTTGTTTCATATTTCAGAAATAAAAATGTGTTACGGTAATGAATTTATTATCTCAAAGTGTGAATAAAAATGTCTGAAAAAACCTAAAAAGAAAAAGGTGCATATGGGTTAGAATTTCAAATTGAATAGTGAAATTAGATCCTATTTTATAAAAAGGGGAGGAAAAAGTGTGTATATAATGGTTTTTCATTTTTGCTATGAGTTGTACCATGTTCATGAGAATCACCCACAAGTTGCATTCTATATGACTAAAAATGACATTGCATGTCACCAGTATGAGGGATTGACTGAGCTACTTCGAGCAGTTAAGGCTCCAGATTTTGTCATGCCTGAAAGAATTTACCTGCACAGCGACTCCATTGATGACATGTGAAAGGTGCTAGAAAGCATTGTGATGAAGCAGTTGGATGAAAAGCTAAAGGGGAGTGACTTCATTGGAGTTATTACTGATGAGACAGTAAATATCACTGTGAACAAGAAGCTGATAATATACGTCAAAATGGAAGTAAAAGGGAGAGTTGAAACACGTTTGCACTCTGGGGCCGCACAGTGCTTATTCAACAAACTGGGTGAGGTGCTCTGCGAGAGGGATGTGGAGTTGTCCCACGTCATCAGCCTGGGCTCAGACGGAGCTAGTGTAATGATGGGGAAACTTGCTGGAGTTGGTGCTCTTCTGAGGAGAGAGAGTCCATTTTCCATTCAGGTGCACTGTGTTGCCCACCGAGTGGCACTGGCCACGCAAGATGCTGCAAAATCTGTGGACCAGGTAGGGGCCTACAAGCGCACAGTTGCCTCTGTGTTCTCCTTTTACATGCACTCAGCCAGCAACACCAATCGCCTCCGTCAACTGACAGCAGCACTCAGTCTCAGCACTCAGAAGCAGCCATGCGCTGTCCACTGGTTATCATTGCACAAAGCAGTGGAAAGCCTGCTCTAGTGATGGAGCTAAATGAAGAGGCTGTAGGAGGAAATGCCCAAGCCCAAGGTATCCTGGGTCCAATCCAGCCATACAGCTTCAGTTGCCTATATCACGAAAATATACTGTCTAATTATCATCATCATAACAAAAATAATCATAGTCTATTAGCTCCATGACAAAATTCGGGTATTAACTTTGTGGAGGACAGTCTGAAGATGCAATCTAGCAAATTTGGTGTCAATTGAGCAAAAATTGTGGGACAAGAAAGGTTTAATAAGTTTTACAGTTTTTGAAAAAAACTAAGTGATGGACTTTGTAATTTCCACTAAATTTGAATGTACAAAAGTTTCTAAAGTATTGGGGCTACATTTTGGTGAAAGTTGCAAAACTGTAGCATGTACAGTTGATTTGTTAGGAATTTTCAAAGTTTAAAAATTTAGATGCTAATTGTGAGGAATGAGGAATATTGACATGGGCTTGGAGTTGAGTAAATCTGGCATGAGACTGGACCTTTGTGCAAAGTTTGGTGATTTTTCATGGATGGGAAGTTGGATTTCCTAAGAAGAAAAAGAAGAGGAAGAAGAATATTGGCAATATCAATAGGTTCCCGGCCGCTTATGCAGCCTGACCCCTCATACTTTAACTTTCTAGCTTTACAGTCAGACACAACTGAAAAAGAAATCTGGGAATAAATAACAGTTCCTGCTGAAGTTTTGACACATACTGGTGCAGTTTACAGTGATATATTGTTTCATTTTTCAACTAGTACACATTTGTTTTCACTCTGATCCAAACACCGCCACTAGCAGAGCATCATGTTTCCTTGACGACTGACCAGAATGTTTACATGAGTCCCGAATGTAAAAATGAAACTCTGAGAAGTAACACTAAACTTTAACAATGGAGACACCCGTACGCAGTACACACCCGCATGCGGGTTATTTGTAGCGCATTTCGTTTTATAAATGGACCTCTCCAGAGTTCAACTGGAGCCGCCCTAACGGAGCGGTAAACAGATACAAGTGTGAAATACTTGAAAAAAATACTTTTAAAAAATGTGGTATCGGATCGGTGCATGGATTCCAATACTCGCTACCTATGCCAGCATTTTCGGCAGTATCAGAAGTATTTCCGATACTAGTATCGGAATCAGAACAACTCGTTTTCCTACACTGGGATTTTATTCTGAAAGATACGCGCATCTGCAATCATTTAAAAATCAGCACGACTGAAGATGGCAGAGGGACAGCAGCGCTGTGCGACCCGTCTGCAGCTTTGGGTGGAGGACTCCAGTTTGGGACTAACAGCTCACCGCTCATGGTGACATCAACAGCAGCAGGAGATCGGAAAGCGCAGTGAACAGGGCTGAAATGGGAGAGACGCCGTCACTGAGTGCATGTGTGCATGTGTGCATGTGTTGTAAGAGGGAAGAGCCCCGCCTGCCGCATAGGAGAGGAGAAATGTATGTAACGAAGCGAAAGCAGTGCATTAGCCGCTGACATTGCGCAAATTAGAGTAAGCTTTTTATTTAATAAAAAGAGCATGTGTTTGTCATTTTGATTAAAATAAAAATTAAATTGGGGGAGGGTGGGGGCAATACACTGTAGGGGAAGGTGCTGTATATTTATCTTAAATGCAAAGGATTGTGGACAATGTATCAAGATGCCTATCTTATCGGCTTCATGCAAGAGATGCCCAACGCTAATACAAATGAAGAGGATTTCAGGACTGCTGACTTGTATCATCAGAACAGATGTTCTATGATTTTCAGCTTCCTTTCATATTTAATAGAGGAGAGACAGTATCTGACAGCAATATTTTCAGCTATCAGGATCATAGAGGTTAAAAACACTATTTTCATGAAGAGTAGGAAACAGAATTTTGTTTTACGAATGTAAAGAATGAATGTTACAAAACATGACTCTGAAAAAGTACCTCTTAGAGGAAAAAGGGTTGGAGACCCTTGGATTAGACTGACTTCATCTTCATTTATTAGTGCCAAACATATCAGTGGGGACTAGTTATTGAGTGTGAGTTTTCAGTTATTAGCACACTAGCCAGTGTGACAGCTCGTATGGAAGACTTCTCAGACAAGTTTGGATAGACAACAATTACAAGTACGAGATTTGACTCTGCTTGCAACCCCCAAATCTAAGGCTGCTGCAGCACTTATTTAAATGCATGAATGCTGAAAATACGAGCGGTTCACAATGATTGTATTACGATCTTATGTTACATTTAATAGATGAATAAGTGAGCACCCCTTAAAAGGCCTGAATAATCTATGCAGTTTGGCTTGAATATACTACAACATTCTACTGTATGCATAATTGGACTGTAGAAACCACACAGTGTAATACAGCACAAAACAAGATTTAAAATGTCATCAGAATTTAAACCGTGAGTCTCAAGTCGGTGCGATTACTTAATAAATTTTGTGACGTTACAATTCGGTTAGAAAACAGCACCATCTTGAGGCCGTATAGTTTATAATTATGTAGAGTTACTTAAAGAGTAACTATGCAGGATTTTGACCGTAGCTATGCTACATTTTTACCTTAACTAAACAGCTTCGGAGTCATTGTGATGGTTACATACATGACTTGTTACTTGTCACAGGGAGAATGGAGGCTCTCTGTCTTCCACCTGGCGTCTCTTGGCTGAAAACCAACCTTGCAACATTCACATCAGTGCAGTACTTGGCCGCCAACCCGGTGTCCCAGCTCTCGTCACAGCGCACCACAACAAACCCGTAATCCTTTGTTTATGACAGTTAAGACTAGGGATGGGCGAGTACTGATACAAGGTATCGGGATCGGGCCGATACCGGCCTTATTTCAAAGTACTTGGTACTCGTAAAGGCTGACAATACCAGCCGCCGATACTCAAGGCAATCATATAAATAAAATTCCTTTATACCGCTGCGTACAGTAAGGCAGCGGCGGCCCGGCGGCTCCTCAATTCAAACTCTATTGCAGATTGAATGGACTGCTTATGTTCACAAAGAATATATCCTTCAAAATTCAAGTTCAAAATTAGCTGTCATTGTGTAAATCGAAATTTTGTATGTACGTGTGTGTACGTATATATATATATATATACATATGTATGTGTGTGTGTGTGTGTGTACAAAGGTACTCGGTATCAGCAAAACAGAGGAAAAGCGACCGGACTTGCATAGTTCCTCTTTAAGTTAAGTTCAACACCCGTCGAGTTAACGTTTCTACGCTTCCGCCTGACTTTCAGCACAGTAAAACAAAATAAACGGCTGCAAACATCATTTGATTCCTACCAACTCTTCAGTAACATGCACACAAACCTTTTCATTAAGGTTAATATCTAATTATAGACGGTGTTTTCTATCTTGTAGCTGTTAGCTGGATGCTAAAAGGTTAAACTATCATCCACAAAACCAGAGCTGCGTCGTGAAGCTGCGCCGCCGAATGAAAACAGTTCGGGGTATGTTGTTTCCACTTACTAGGCGCTGATGAGAAGACACTTCAGTAGAGAAACACCCAGAGCCAAAGCTGAGAACCAGCTCCAGCTCTCCGCCACAGGAGCCGCCATGAAACCGTGCTGACTTTCTTCTTCTGAATTTGATTGGCGGCTGGCATTCAGTTTAGAAGTGCATTTCTGCCACCTACCGGATGGGAGAGTGGTACATTAGATTTGCAGAAAAGAAGAAGAAAAAAACTGTCGTCTCTCCATTAGCCCCGTCTCATTCAGGTGCTTATATTATACCCTTTTTTTTTTTTTTTTACAAATTAAAATAATTCCCAGGTGTCCTAAAGACATGTCTGTGACATGCTTAGGTCAAAATACCCCCAAGGATCAAACATCACAACTCTCTTTTCATCCTCTTAAAACAGCCCTGTTCAGAACGGCTGGTTTGAGTGCCTGTCCCACTGCAAATGACCCACGTACTGCTCACCTCGCCCTCAACCGACAGTTAGTATAGTCAAAGATACTTCACTATGATTTATTATTTATGTTTTTATGATATGTTTCAAAACTCAAACTTTTTACACCAAGTACCACCCCAGAAAATATTTGGCTCTCCAAGTACCACAATAAAAACCAACATTAAAATACAGTAGCCTATGGCGCAGTAGGCCTAAGTGTTCATCAAAAATTAAACCATTAATTAAACCACCATTAAAATATTGCCCAGGTACCACCATTAAAATGGTGGTACAATGATGGTACCTGGAACAGTAACGCCCTGCTTTCTGGTCTTCCCAAAAAGAGCATTTCCAATCTCCAATTACTTCAAATTAAGCTGCACCTGTGCTGACGAGGACCAGAAGGCAGGCGCACATTACACCCGTTTCAAAATCACTGCATTGGCTCCCTGTGCATTTCAGTCTCTTTTATTAGTTTTTAAGTGTCTTAACGGTCTTGGGCCTTCTTATCTATCTGACCTACTTTTACACTACTAACCATCGCATGAAAATTCACGTCATTATTATTATTTATTTAGTATTATTTTATTATTTTTCTAGTTAACAGGCTGTTTGGTTGTTTGTTTACTTTTATTTTTACCTCCTTTTTTGTGGCACTATTCCCCCGTGAGTTCGGAGCGGCTAAATGACAACTCACCGAACTCACGGGGAATAAGACTGGTGATTCATAACAACATATCGGTGAAATGAACGAGTTTCACAGCAGATAATGTCTTATTTAGAGGCTGCATCGTTGCCCCAACAACTCCTGTTATATGGATATATGTGGATCGCGAGTGGATCTAAATATCTTCCGAACGACTCCAAGTTACACCAAAGTTGTTCAGGTGAGTAAATGAACGTATTTTATCCCAGAAATAAGGTCCAGGTTGCAAAAAACGGAACTTGAGTTGAATAGAAAAGACTGATGTTCTGTAATTATTGAGTTCTGTCCTATAACCTCTGAATATCTCAACCCAGCTGTCAGGGCTGTTCTTCTACGTTAAGAAGGTCACTGAGTGGTTTTTAACCTATATTTGCCATCCCTGAACTAAGATTGATGCCAGATCCCTTAAAGGAACTGCATGTAAGAAATGTATGGCAAGTAATCATAAAATCACCCAATATGTCACCAGAGACTAAGGAATCATGTTAATTTGAAATACTGATCCAACTGACATAGTACAGCCAGAATATTCACATTAAAAAAAATATATTTACAGCCCGCAAATCATGTTCATGTTTGTGTTTTTGGCCTGTGGCTCCACCCACAGCTCTCTCCCAATCACAGCGTCAGTGGCATTTCAGCCTCCGGGTTGCCAGTTCCCAATGAGCTGCAGCCATGGCTGGGAGATAAAATGATCTCAGTTAAAGCTAAAGGGAAGAATTACAAAGTGAAAGTTGGAAAAGAGGGAGGAAATGTGGTGAAATGGAGCGGATGGTAAATAAAGCGATGGTGAAGGAGTGGAGCGGTTCATGAGATGGGTCTGGTCCGGTCAGTTCGCCTGTCTCCAGTCGTCATGTGTTTGAAGCCTCGCACCGGAGACCCAGCGAAATATTTTTTTTATTAGTGTCGGAGGCTGAGGGTTGAGTAGAGCAGCAGGTCAGCTGTAGAGGAGACAGAGAAGGTTCCAGCGTCATCTGTCTGTGGTCCTGGCACACTGCAGTTCCACTAAGCTCCAGACACCGAGCTCAAACCCAGTCCCCACAGTTGAAGTGTGGACTGCAGTCAGGAGCCACAGACATCTACGACGTCCCCATGTGAATTCACATGGTAACCTACCAAAGTTCTGCATAAGTGTGATCTGCCATGTTTGTTCAAAAGGTTTTTTTGTTTGTTTGTTTTTTAGCAATTTAATGTTGTAACTGTAACATTCACTTACAATTATTACAATATAATAATAATAATAATAATGATGGTGATGATGATGATTATTATTCTTATAGCTAAAACATAGCAGAATTTCAGAGTAAATCCTGGGTGAGAACATAAAAAAGTACTATCTCTGGCATTTTCTCCCTTTCTCTCCCTAAGTGAACATCAAATTCAAAGCAATAATATTGCAACAAATTCAGGGAGCACCCAAACCTGGAGCATCTATTCAACTAAGGATTCAAGACTAGTCTAGATCCTAGTCTACATCCTTTTATTACAGTTTCCCCTTTTAATGCAACCAAGTATCCTCACATATAGTTTAAAATCTGGCATTTCTAACGAGAGAAAAAAAACGACTCGAAAGCACTTTCCTGCAAACAGGTACCTCTGTTGTGTTTGTGACCGCGGGGACAGTGGGGTTGGTTGGACCAAACCATTGAATCAACAGAGGGGGGTTCAAATTTTATAAAGTTTAAAACACGTGTTAGAACATGAAGGAAGGGCGTAAATGGGCATCGCACATCATTGGCCTTTTTTTCCCGAGCTGGCGGTGCCCAGGGTCGGGTCCAGAGAATTTTCTGGTGGGGTGGAAAGGGGGTAACAACAATTAATCGTGGGGGGGGGTGGCTCACATCAATATTTTTATTGTACAGTTACACACTGTTTATGTTTTCATCTTGCTTTTCTTGGCCACATTAAATCTGCTGGGTGTACTTTCACCAAGTGGTACCACACAGAACACTATGATGTTTGCTGTAGAGTTAGTCAGAAGTTAAATTCTTACAATGTAACAGCAATATTTGATAATAAATCAAATAAAATAAAAATGTAAAATAGAATTAAAAACTAGAATAAAAATGTGTTCTGTGCAGTTATCAGTTTTTGTAAGGCTAAGCACAATCATCACAATGAAATTTAGAACAGCAACAATCGACATCAGTAGTACAGTGTACAGTAATCAGTTTTAAGCACCACTTAAATTTTCACAATGAAATAACAATATCCTTATACTCTGAATCAGTATTTATGCCGAGTCTTTGCAATAGAAACCTCAGTCTTCTGGGTAGTTATCAGTTTTATGAAGATTAAGCATCATCATCTTCAGGAAATTTAGAACAGAAACAACAATATCTTACAATACTTAACATAGGTAGTGCTCACCTCTTGTACAGTAAACATGAGTTCACTTCAGTACTCAGTTTTAAGCAGAGTAGGTACACCTACCACTAAAATTAAGAACATTAACCATATTCTATACTCTAAATCAGCACTTAGTGCTCAGCTTTGTATATTAAACATATTAGTGCTCCATGTAGTAGTTACTCTTAAGAAAAATAATTCACCACTGCCACTCAAATTCTCACAGTGAAATTGACAACAATAACAATATTCAAAATCAGTAGTGCTCAGCTTTAAACAATTATGTGTTCTGTATCACAATCAGAATATGTACCACTCAATGTACCACTCATTTGGAGGTGCTGACACTTCAAAATAACTGTATTTTGCAATTGCCGTGTTTGCTGCCAAACAACCTTACAAACTCGTCCATATCCAAGGCCTTGGCTCTCTTGGACTCCACACTTGGCACACCAAGATCACTCAGTTTTAAAGTGATCTCGGTTCGTTTGACTAACCAGTGAGTGTGGGCAAGACAAGACGAGGAGAGGTATAGTTCCAATAAGTCTGTTTTATTCAATATAAAAAGCAAAAAACTAATAGTCTGTGGGGAGTAATTAAAAAGAGTCTGAAAGGGGGTAGCTGCAGGTGGGCTCTGTGTGGCCTGGTGAGTGGCCGGGCTTCACTCCACCAGGCTGGTAGGCTGGATCTAAAATGGCTGGTACACTGGGTCCTGTTGAGGCTGTGTCCTGCTGCTGGCGCCGCAGGCTGTGCTGCTGCAGACTACTGCAGACTGCTACACTCCACTTTGGTGGCTGCAAGGCACTGCAGTCCAGCCATCGCTTTTCAGAACCGACCCAGCGTCCATAGACTCCAGCCCA
>OMNW01032204.1:0-11202 GCA_900303245.1 Selene dorsalis
TATATATATTTTGCCACTTAAACAATGTGTCATATGCTGCTGAAAGTGAAAAACAAAAATAACAAGGTGTTTATGCAGCTACATGTGGAAACTGCCTCAAATGCTCAAACAAACTGGCTTCAGCAGCAGCACCGTCATGTGGTGTGCCATAAAACTGTTGTAAAACATGAGCAGCATTCACACTTGCAAGAGTTCACATTCATGTGTATCTGTGGCTTTTGCCTGGGAATGAAATATGAAATCCATAAGTTAGTCATTCATTAATTCATTAATTCTCACCCACAAAGCCACACAAACCAGCATCCCATTCTCTCACACACACACACACAGTCAGAGATGCCACAATTACACTTAAGGCTTCATTACTGTGATGGAGACTCCATTAACAAAATGGAGAGGATTTACCCAGGAGCAGAGGAGGTAGGCCATGACAAAGATTAAAATTTGACAAATCCTTGGAATTTTTTGTGAATTGCATAAACTACATGTTACACATGCAGCAGGAGAAAAACAGAGAGCATAGATTAACAAAATACAGAGTGGTGCTACACAGGGAATGTCTGGTGAGAATGCTTTTGAAAAGTGGGCCAAGGTCAGTCGACATAGACTTTTACAGCAAAACAATATTTTACAATACTGAGAGTTCATTAATGAGCCAGGTGTTTGACATGAAGCTATGTAGTGTCACTATTTAGCTTTAAATTAACATTTTAAATTAAATATTAACAAAATATCTGTAGTTCATCACATTCAGCAAAATAATCTGACATTTTTATGTCTGCCTCAGCAGCAGCCATGTGTTTGTACTGAGAGGAGAACCAGTGTAACACTCAGCATGATGGCTCAGAGCAGGGATGGACCTCACCTCTTTCAATGAACTTTTATCATCATGATTTACCAATGTAATCAATGTTAATTCACTTAACTCCGTGTGTGTGTGTGTGTGTCAGTCAGTGCAGCTGGGCGTGGCCTCCTGTTCCCTTCAGTCTTCTCCCACACCTGATATCCATCAACACCACCATCAACACTGCTGCAGTATAAAGAGACTGATCAATCACCTGCTATTTTAGACCAAATGTAGCTGTTTATCTGCACAAAAATGCAATAAAAATGTATCGATATTTCACATGTACCTGTTAACAGTTGTACATGTTTTTTACATTTTTGTCCTCAAATTAGCACTTCAAATAGACACTGGATGACATGTTTGTTCTCACTATGAACACATACACTCACACAGATGTGTGATTTCCTCTTGTTTGAGTATCGTTCGTTAGCACAGAGAACAGTTATTACTGAGCTGATTTCATAAATGAATCTGTTTTAAGAGCTTAAATCTCAAGCATGAACCAGACAACTTGGAGTAAAATACAATACAGTAAAAAAAATAATAATAATAATAACTTGAACTCTTCGTGAAGAACACAGAAGATTCAACAGATATATTGTCTCTGATAACATTCCCATATCCACATTAAAAAACACCATCATCATCAGCAGACATGAACAGGTTTTGATGCTAAATGAGCAGCTCTCTGACAGCTGAAGTGGCAGTTGATGTGTTCATTTTGAGTTAAGGCTGAAGAGAAGCTCTGATAAGAAGCTTTACTGAAGTGAGAGCCATGTGAAGAGAGGGCAGTCACCCATTAGGTGCTGGTACTCACAGGCTCCCTTGGCAACATTAGAGGCTTTGTCTGTATGTCTGGTGTATGGAGGCCAAACAATAAATAACTGTGTGAAGTGTGGAGCAGTCCAATACCACTGTTGTGCAGACTGAGTCTAACTTTAAGTCACTAAAGAGAAGGAGGGAGGTCCAGTAAGAGGCTTTCACTGAATACACGACCTCAGTACAATGGACAGCTAAAAGCAGAGAGGTGATGAAGATGTCCAGCCCACCCTGGATACTTAAAAGACTGACCCCCACCCACAAAAGGCTGTGGCAAGGCCTGAGCTGATCAAGTGTCTCAATAAAGCACCCTCACATAGGACTACTATAACCTGAGGACCTTATGTGACTGGTAATAATCACTGAGGTTGTGCCTGGTCTCACTCTGGGATAGCCGTGGAAAAACGTCAGAGGGTTAGATCACACAAACTACAAAAACACACAAGAGTGGAGATATTTATCTTTCCATATAGTCTTGTGGAGATTGGATTAACTTTTAAGATGTGCACATTATACAGGCACCTGGTCTACAAATATATGTGTCTGTTCATCCCCTTTTTAAAAAATCCACTAAACAGCCCACAGAAAGATGCTGGATATCCTACATACCAGATGTACGATTCACAGGACCAATGTCCTTCCTTCATTGTGTGCACGCTATTCTCATTTTATCATTGTATCTATTTGTTGTGAGTCACAATCATGTGTTTTAGCCAGCCTGTGAAGCCATAGGCTACTTCCTTCATTGCACTACTATGGGGATAAAACAGCATCACCTGGTCCCACTGAACTTAACAGAAAAATGACATTTATGGCTTTCAGTGAACAAGAGGATAAGACAAGGGCTGTCAAAGTTTACGTAATAATGTGTTAATGCAAAAAGGTGTTTGAAAGTCAGACAAAGGTATCCAAAAAAAACAACATGCAAAAGTTCATTTCAGCAAACAATTCAAGTCAAAAGCTAGAAAAACCTAACCCATGGAGAAAAGTGCAGGACCACTTGAAGCATCGGACAAACAGAGACAACAAGACACAGATGTAAAGCATTAGGGCGGGGCAGCTGATCACATGTGATCGAACAGGTGGAGAAGCAGACAAAGACCAGGAAGTGAAGGGACCTGAAATGAGACAAAAGGTAAATGACTAAAACAAAACAGGAAGTGACACAAATGAGCCAAAATAACCTTTGTAAAAGGAGCTTATTATGCTGGGAACTGCCAACTGCAGTGCAGTGCCTTGATGATTTACTGCAGTAAACTGTAAAAATATCCACAATCCTGCACTCCAAAAAATTCACTCATGTAAAAGGATGAAAGCGTTAGCAGAAAAACACACTTTAGAGTTAATCAAAGTAGAAGCAATCATGATCCTTTCACAGTGTTGTATTTGAAACTATTGGATTTTTGGAATCCATTTAAGCATATAATATGTGTTAATCTTAATCTATTAATGGGTTAATCTATCATGGCTGTTCAGGCCAAAGAAAAAACAACTACAGAACAGTAAATAAAGAAAGCAGTAGAATAACATACAAGTACATCAGTATCACTGCTGCTGTCACTTTGACCTCAGCATGTTCTTGATTTTGGTATAAAAGTTAAAGTACCATCACAATACACACAGCATGGATGCAACATCTGTGTAAACCTAAGACTTGTGTTTGCATTTAAATGAGAGAAGACTGATTGCAAACTACATTTTAGAGGCTTTAAGAAGGAGAGGAGATGGTTCTTTTAGGGGTCGTCACAGGGTTACAAAGTATTTATTCATAAAAAAGTATCATCAGAATTCATCAGACTTATAGACTCTTTGGCATCAAGTGTTTTTGTATTGTAACATATTTTAGAGTATGGTAGAAACGTGGCCTGAATTTCCCCACACCTCACTCTCTGTGTTTAAAACTTTCCTTGTTTAATGTCAGTGATATTCAGGATACAACAATACCATGTTCTTACCTCAGGTCAGTTCTGTGGTCTCATCACATCACTTTGGATTTTTCAGAACTTTTAGTGACTCCACAGGGAAACACTGATGACTAATGGGCAGGAGTGGCAAGAATGCAATCTGTGAGCTACACACACACACACACAGACACACAGTGTCTCAGACAGTGTTTGTCATCATTTAGCTGGCGAGTACAGTTGTTTTCCTGTGGGCCCCTGGGGACCAAAGTGACACACAAAGAGAACCCAAGAGACTGTTTGAGCCAGCCTGCCAAACACACTTACACACACACACACACACACACACACACATGCATACACACAGATGCACACACAGACGAACACACCATGGAAAACAAATTGTATGTGTGTATATATTCCCCCTCGGGAGTAGAAATGGTTCTTGAAAGGCACCCCCACCCTTGGGTTTCTATAGCAACGGGCATGTCATAACACTTCCCTCTGTTGGTGTCACCAAACTACACACAGACACAGACACATACACACTCACATGCCCACAATCACCATTATCATTATCTTGTCAATGGTAATGGCTTCACTATATCTTACTGAGGAGGCAGGAAAAATAATGAAAAGATCGCGAGTTTTCATGAGGACATTAGCACGCGTGTGCGCGCACACACACACACACACACACACACACTAATATTCGCCTCTCGTCAGTTCTTCTTCTCTTGAAGAGAGTTGACCTGCGGCCTGAATTCCTCTGATTGTCCTTCAGAATAAAAGCTTGATGCAGGTTGCTTCAGGTTTAGACAAGTGGAGACACGACAGCCACGACCCAATAATTAATGACTCGATAAGATCCCGAATAACTCCTGAAACAAAGATTACAGAGAACAGAGAGGGATATCAATCAATCAATCAATCAATCAATCAATCAATCAATCAACTCAGACCTTATTTGTGCACTATGTTACATTCCTACAAACAATGTAAACAGAATATAGTTTAGATGGTTAAGGTGCCGAGCGCTAACATGACACATCTCATCTCCCATATTTCACTTACTATCTGTGTATATGATAAATAAATAAATCTTTCAAATGTAGAGTTGGATTTCCAATTTAGTTTTTTTTTTATATTGTATTAATGATTTTATATGTACCCCAGAGAGACTTGCAACCACTGTAGCTAAGTAACTGGGGAATATAAGAATAAATACAAAAGTTAAGAAATCCTTAAATTCCTTCCCTTAAAGTCATTGACTTCAGCCTAACTCCTTGTTCAAGCAGTGTCACACATGCGTGCACACACACACACACACACACACACACACACACACACACACAAACATCATGCTGAGCCTTTGAGTGGAGTTAAGATCATAGTAGAGCAGGAAACACAGGCAGTGTAAACAGTGCACATTTACACAGCAGTCAGCACAATAGAGCCACTAAGTCTGCTTGTCATTATACTTTGTCCCTGGTCATCATTTGTTGGATAAACTACACAGAAGAGGAGGAACTGAAGCGACACAATCTTCTTCTGGCTTGTCTGCCTGTCATCCTGTGAAAGGAGACCCAAACGATCACAGAGCACATAGTATTGGACAACATCTGCCACTGTAAACAAAATGTGATCTTCCTCTTTCCACCCCGGCTGCAAACCAGGTAAACTGACAAAAAACCAGATGACTAAAAGACTTCTTTGAACAACAGAGAAATCATACTTATACAAATGTTATGTTTAATTCCATTTTTCAACATAATTCTTACTCCACTGTGTGAGTATTAAAGTCACGATGAACAGTGAAGAAGATGAAGACGAGTCTTTGAGCTCTCACAGATGTTTCAGCTCTGGCCCTGTAGAAATGGAGCAGCAGCAGCTGACAGGTCTGCTGCCCTCTTGTGCTTCAGCAGATGTAGAAGAGGAGCAGCTGATGAGGACACTCGCTGTGTCACCATGTCACATCTAAAGAGCTGCTCCTGTCAAAGCTTTTATATTGTCTGAATGTCAGAGGATTCTCTCTGCCCTGACTGAAGTGAGGTCTAAAGCCCTACACACACTGCTGGTCAACATGTGATGATGTGAGTCACATCTTCGTCCTATTTCTCTTCCTCCTCCTCTTGCACAGCCTGCACCCGAGACACGTCCTGCACTGTATGGAAGGACTTTCAGAAGCCCCTTTCAGATATGGAATCTAAAACATGGCTTCAGTTAAAGGCTTTTCATCTTTCAACATTGGATCAAAGTCAGTGGTAGACTAAATGTGACCACAGCTCTGATGTCACAGTGTACGGGCACAGAAAAAAAAAAAAAAAAAAAGAAATAAGAAAAAAAAATATCATTGCCAATTACAGCGTTCATATCATGTTTTATTTTAGAACTGAACAGGATTGATGTTTGAGAACATACACACAAAGGATTAGTTTTAACATTTTTATATTCAGCAGAGATTCTTTCACTGTAGTTTTGAACGTACAATTATCAAACAGGAGGAGATGTTTAATTTGTTTCATTTTCATTATTTTCAGCAGCACATAAAGCTACAATTGGAGATCCATATTCACCATGAAATAGTTGCACGTCTATGGGGTTTACAAGGAGACATTTTGGTGTTATATGTCAGAGCCACAGTCTGTTAACTGATAGTTATACAATAATCATCCTGCTAACATGTTAAATGTTCATTGCTGATGTGATAGATAATCAAATGCTTGCCCTAACAGTGAATTCTGAACATGAAGGAGATCACAGAGAAGATCTGTCCCTCCCGCCTGATCCTATAATAACCTGCACTCCGGACTCTCTATTTATTCTTGACATTACTGCAATATAATTTGCCATCTTTTGCATAAGCCACTTTCTCCTGTACACTCCATTACCTCACCCAATTGTATTTATAAAGTTTTGTTTCTTTGTTTTTTATATATATTGTTGTACATGGTGAATTCTTTATACTTTAATTATATCTCTCTGCTGTACGTATCCTATACTTCTCTGCTACTGTTGCAAGTGAATTTCCCACACATGGGATCAATAAAAGAAAAGAAAAAGAAAAAAAAAGTCTTATGTCTTGAAGAAAAGAACACTTCAACAACAGAAGAGATGATTTTTTAGTTACTGCAGGGTCACTGTGAACTCACAACCAAATCATTTAAGAGATGTACTGATTCATTTCTGTAGGAATGAAAATCAAAGTTCTCTGAGCCCGGAATATGCGACCTCTGTGGCTGACACTGAAAACAGAGACAATAGTGATGCGGGAGGTGAGGGTAGAGTGCGGGGCAGGGTATGAAGGGGGGGGCAGAGGTAGTTAGGGGGCAGATTAAGCAGAGAGGACAGGGCAGGGAATGGGGGTCCTCGGCCTATTGGGGGCCTGTGAGCCAACACAGATTACTCACGCTTAACCTGGACTGAAGCAGCTTAGCACCGGCCAGGACACACTGCTCTCTATTCTATTCTGCCCCATTCACTCAGCAGCCCCCCCAACCCCAAAATCCAAAACCTCACAGGCTTTCTCTCTCAGGGGTGCCCTGTGTGTGTGTGTGTGGGAGGGGGGCTGGTTATGATGGTTCTGAGGAAGATAAATTGAACGTTTTTTTTCTACTTTAAATATTATCCAATCATTATTGATAAATCATTACCAAAGTTAACAACACTCCAGCATGTGTGTGCAGTGTACACCAAAGGTCGTGACCTTAATTAATGAAGGAAAGAGAAACCTGAGTGACCAGTATTTTAGACAGCAGAAGTAGATATGACCAGTAGCATAACAGCAGAACAGTACACTATAAAGAGCACAAAGAAATTAATTAATATAAAACTCTACTCAAAACGAATGTCTGATAGTTGTTTTACACATTTGGAGCATTTTAAATATTGGTGATATAATTCCAGTTTGTTGCATTAATTCATTTCCTGTGAGTTGACTTTAGTATTTCTATTAAAATGACTGGTTGACAGTTTTTTTTAATTTTATTTCAGATTATAAAAAACATAATGTAGTGCTAAAATAAATTAATCTGTCCAAATGCGTTTTATGTTTTTATGAGAGAAGAGTCATCCCGGTGACACCCCAATGATTCACCTTATCACCCTTTTCAGTGTTTTCTTGTCTTGAGACAAACAATTTCCATACCAGGCAGTGACAGAGAGAGCACACACTCAGTTGCTGATGTGTAGAATGGTTTTTGCAGCTCTGAGCAGATTTTTAATTTTCTCAGCCATTTAAAATGGCATAGGCGCTGCCTTGCTTTCAACAATGTCAATTCATCTGAGATGTGTTTGTCCAGATACTTGAAGCTGCTCACAAACTCAACCTCAGTCCCATGTAGTGGTGCATGCTGGGTCCTCTACACTGGTTACTGGGATAAGCAATTTTTAAAATAAGTTCATCTTGTCTTAAGCAATCTGCCTGGAATGAGAAATGGGCCCATAGCATGTTAATTCTCCTCAGATGACAATATGAGAGGTCCACAAGCCTGCTGTTCCACCATATTTCTATTCTTTTTGCCTAAAATTACTGGTGTCTTTGTGATTAAAAAGCTGCTGTATTTAATCTGGGGCAGAACCAATGCAGTGGTATATATCTGGAGTTTTAACAACAGTAAAATACTGCCAAAAGTGAGCGAGTGAATGACAGAATTAAGTGCAGAGCCAGATGCTGTCAGTAATGTCTCCATCATCTGAAAGCGTCCAACATTAAAAGACTTTTACATGACATCAGATCTGATCTTCACAAATGTCCTGACATATATTCAAGATAAAGCACTCTGGAAACCACGTGCCGTGACTTGGTGTAAGACAAGGTAAAGATGATAGCACAGCTGGGTGCCCTTGAAAATCACTCCAGGCAGAACAACACCATAGGTCATAGGTATCCTCCAATGTTCAGCATTCATACAAATTACACACACAGGACACGATGTCATCAGCATCATCTGTATTTTTTTGTTTTGTTTTTTTCTCACAGAATTGAGTAAACTCCTCCACTGTCACAGTCTGTCAGGATGGACCATTAAAAGCCAATGCAACAGGAAACAGGCTCTCTCACACAGAGCCACTATCCACTGATTGTTTTTCTGGCCATTCATCAAGTGAGGAAGCTTAAAAAAAAAAAAAAAAAAAACTTTAAGGTAATAACAAGCTAACAACATGCTAATGAGTCCAGGTCTGGGTGTCTCTGAGGCCCTATATGCTACAGCCAATTAGTTAGTGCCTAATGGGACATCACCTCTTATTAACAAGGTGGCTGCTGGGTGGAGCAGTGTCAGACACTTCTGTTTACCCTCATTGAGACCCAGGTTCATTTTGAAATACTGTTTCTAACCAGTGCAGACAAAAATTAAACAAGGCCCAAGTTAATAAAGGAGTTCTCATTGGCCAACTGTTACAGTGGAGCTCTGCCAGTGTGACCATGTTTACAATGTTTGTCTCATAACACCGAAAATGACACAGACAGCCTCCATTTTATTAGATTTTAATTCCTTACTTTCATTTTCTTCTCCAAAACAGAATGCATAAGTTAGTTAGATACTGTATCTATATTGTATATATAGTATGATAAAACAAAAACAAACAAAAGAAGGATCTGGAGCAACCTGACAAAACTGTATTGCTGTATAGTGTGTTCATTCCTTCATCCATCAGTGCTCTGTATTAAATTTCTTAAAATCCAAGAGAGAAAGTCATTTTTTGCAAAGAAAAAGGTAAAAATGAAATTATATGAATTTAGATTTGTGTCAGTGCAGTTTTATCAAACAGAAAACAATACTGTTGAATATCAAAATAACTTGAAAACTCATTTAATAATTGATAGGAATTCCTGATGGCCCTTTTTTTAGATTGGAGGTTTTAGGATGACAGTATATTATCAGAGCATAATCCACATTCACCACAGCCTTCCAGGGACAGTTATTAAAGGGCAATGCCACCATTTCACAGTTATTATCCTGACAGTTATTAAGCACATCCATCACACCTCCACCCCCCTCTATCAACCTCTATCAGCCGTCCAAACAGAAACACAGATAGAGGCTGAGGCGGGCTGAGAGAGAGAGAGAGGGACAGAGAGAGAGGACTAAATAGGTCTATTTGCAGGCGATCACAGAGTGAGAAAGGAAAAGAAGAGAGGGAGAGAGAGAAGAGGGAGAGAATTAGTGATCTAAGGGGCTGTAATTGCAGTACAGAGAGGGGTGGAGCTTCGAAGCCAAGCACAGGATACACTGTAAAAAACATGGCTGTGTGACCAGGCTGCCTGAACTACAACTGATCATTATTAGATTGTTGTTATTGTTTTATTTATTGTTTTAACTCCTTGTGTCAAACTATCTGAAATGAAAATACTATGTGGGATTTTAACGTACAGAGAAAGAAATTCAGAAATCTGAATGGAAATAATGGTAAAGTGCTCAATGCTGATTTGACATTGAGTTCCCATGCTCTCTGCTCCATGTCTCATCCTGAAGGATATTGCAATAGCAAAAACTAACAATCTTGATGAGGTGTTTTGGTCGGCTCTTGACAACACAGAAACCGGGACATGCCAAACAGCCACAGGCAGACAAAAGGCTGTTGTGTTTAGGAGAGGTGCTCAGAGATGAGCTGAGTCAAAACCGGGAAATCAGGGCATGAACGAGTGCTGGAAGGTCTGGCATCGGCACAAAGCCACTGCTTATATAATGGCTTAATTAAACTATGTTTACACATGGCCGATTATTTTCATAAACGGACATTTCACCCTCTCTGTTCACAAAAATAACGTTTTCGTTTACACTAACCCATGTATATACCGTATATGCTGTCAAGAGCATGCCAAACGAGTAGCTCAAACCCATGTTAGCCAATCAGAATAATGAAAAAGCATCATCAACAACGTCACTTCCTCTTTTGAAAAAAGTCGGCTGCCTAAAACTGTTTTTCTCAGTTTACATGCAAACATGCAAACAGAGTTTTCCAAAATCTCCACTCTGGCCAGAGTTTTTAGAATGAATTGTTTTCAGAGGCGAATTCTCCATTTGCGTGTAAATGAAGGGAAATGTCTCCATTTATCAAAATAAGCGTATACGTGTAAACAGGGCCTTAGACATGAGGTGCAGGTAGGAACAACAGGTGGAAAGTATGAGGCTGATGAGGAGGTGTGGCAGGAGGAACCTTCACAGCAGCAGGCGGAGCAGACTGTCACATATACTTGTTGTCAAGGTGGTTGTACTTATTGTAAGTCAGACAAATAAATATAAGCAGGTCAAAGTTCAATTTTCAACAAGGGCAAAACATTATGACCACTCACAGATTAAGAGAACATTATCATTTCATAGGAACAGCAGATTTCTAGGTTTGGGTCCAAGGGTGTAACCACATTATAGACATTGGGGGGTCGTAATATCCAGCCACAACTGTGTAGACATTGGGTCGTATTAGTGTGTAAGTGGACAGCTGACTCTCATTGTTAGTGTGTTGGACAAGAGAGACAACAAAAGACCTGAGAGACTATGACAAGAGTCAAATAGTTATAGACGGCCTACTGAGTCAGTGACCTGAGGGAGAGGGTGGTCCTAGTCAACGCTGTTATTATCACTGGCAGAAATAACAGCAAAACCCACAAAATAACACCCAAGCTCTGATAAA
>OMNW01032206.1:334-14814 GCA_900303245.1 Selene dorsalis
AAAGAAAAAATACTATATTGGGATGTATATCGTTATCAGGATATAAAATTACCTTAAGTGGGATCTAAAATTTCATCCATATGGCACAGCACTACTGGCAAGTATGTGCACTGGGGTTTGATATGGGTTTATTACAATGATCCTTCATTATCCTTTCCCCAGGAAGCATTCACCATAATGTAATGTAGATAGAAATATATATCAGGAATGTATGAGAAGTGCACTGTCCCTTCCACAGATACATCTAGGTCAGCCAATGAACACATGAAGCCCTAACAGAGCTTAAGACATGCAGAGAAGCGTCACTGCTCCACTAAGGGTCAGCCATGGTGACTAAACCCTTTTTCCACAGCTGAATAGTCCAAAGAGACAGAGAGGCCATAGATGATAGAGACTTTTGACTCTGACAATCCCATTAGTGGATCATTGTCAGAGTATGACAAAGCAAAGTAAATATACACAGACGGGCCAGAGGAGAGGGTTGGAGAGCGGGAGATTGGGTGGGGGCAGACGGAGGAAGAGAGCTGCACAGGGGCGAGTGGAGGGAAGCAGAGGCTTCCCTTGTCACCATCTGTAGTCTTGTGGAGAGCATAAATCCTGCTATCTGTGTCATGCATACTGTACTGCTGCCACTGCATCAGAGATCATCAGCGCGCACACACACCGCACACACACACACAGATCATCAGCACACACACATTTTCACACAGACGGACATGACACACTTAATGTCTTCCACCCCTCTTAGCTCAATCTGTTGACGTCTGTTTCTCTGCTCTCCTCCCTCGTGTGGACATAAACACTGTTGTCGTTGCAATAGACACAAAGAATGTTGGAAACACACACCAGAAGCGGAGCATGTTGACGCACGCGCACACACACACATACTTTTTCAGCCTGTACAACATTCAGGCAGAATGTCTTTTTCCATTTTGCTTTTGTTTGCCTCGTTTTTTTCTTTTCTTTGTTTTGTCCAACTGTCCCATCTTTCTGTTTCTTTCTCATTCATCTCACCTATTGTTTAATTTTTTCTCACCTCATTATCATCAGCATCATCATCAGCACTTTTTTTGTCCTTTTAATTTGCTTTCTCTTTCATCCCCAGCCTTTCTCCCCCATATCTTTCCATCCACTTGGTCAGCCTCCCTCAGTGTCCGCTGCTGCTCTTCATTCAGCTCATAAAGCCCCTGCTAAATGCCTAGAGGGTGAACCTGTTTTCTGTTTAACCCGACTTCTGTTCTATTGAAATGGCAAAAATGGCATAACCCCTCCCCTTCACGTTACCTCTCTCCCTCCTATTTTCTTCTCCCTTTTGTGTTTTGTCTGATTTATTGTTCTTCTCCGTTCAGATCTTGTCTTACCTCTGCAGTTTCTTTTTATTCTTGCCTTCATTTATGCATTTTCTCCTTTGCTGTCTCTGTATTCTGATCATCTTTTTCTTTTTTTAATCCCTTTTTTTTACTCTTTCTTAGCACCTCCTACTCCTACCATTTCTTTCTTTCATCTCCAACCATTAATTTCTCCCTCTCCGAAATTGCTTGTCTCCCCTCTTTCCGTGTTTCCTGCTCTGCACTCCTTTACTTCTTTTGCTTTCTTTCTTTCTTTCTCTCTTTTTTACGTTACCTCAGTCTCATCTCTTCTCTCCATCGCTCCGTTTGCAATGGCATATCAGGGAGATTTGCATTCAGCACCAGAGACAGCTCCTCGCACAGCGAAAACAAAGAGTTGCAGTGCCACCTGTTGGCCAGAAGCAGCACTATAATAAAACACATGATTGTGGGGGAGTAGAAATGATTGTTTTGCTCATAACAGAGGACAGATAACTTCCACACGCTCATACATATGTGAATAAGACGGCAGAGAGCCGGTCGTACAGCCGTGACCACAAAAGTCAACTTGGAGGGAACAAGTTTGAACTCTGAGCACTACATAGAGGAGATTCTCCAGGGAGATCTATGAGAGAGGTTAAGCTGGCAGGCCTCGGGGTAATGGCGACCATATATTACCCCGTAGTTTCATCCTACTACATGTCAGTGCTCATAGATGCAGTGCAACTGTGAGGCAGTTGAGCCAGAATAGGGATCTCAAGTCTCATTCTGCTCATGGCAGCCAAAGGGAGGAAACAATAGCATCTGCTCTCCTCGGAGACAAGGAATTTCATCACAAGCACAGCCAAGGTGAGATTTGAATGTAAAGTAGCAGAACGATGGTTTGTCCCGTGCACGTGTGTGCTTGCGTGTGAGAACGTGTCTGTGAAAAGGAATAGTGATGTTTATGTATGTATGGCATTTAAACAAGTAGCAAATACCAACAAGGAAAGTGGATGATACTCATAGTTATTGGGTTTAAGAGTGAGTGGAATAGAGAAGTGTATGTGCCTATGTGTGTGTGTGCGTGTGTGTGTGCACACTCATACGCACCAAAAAGTTCAGCAAACAAACACACTTGCACACACATGCCCCCACATAAATGTGTCTACACAAACACACACACGGGGGCACTGATCCACTGTAGGGATTACCAGTGATCCATGACTGGGTTCACACTGGGCTGTACTGGTGTGTGTCTTTGTCTCAGTGTCCCATCCTACTGGGACAGTGGTTTGTGTACACACACAGTATGGAATACTGTGAAGTTGTTGGTGTGTGTACTTTTGTGCCTGTGGAGGGTTTGAGAGAAGGAAGAAATGGAAGTATACAGAGCAAAAAAAAAAAAAAGTGAGAGAAATCAAAGCAGAGCGGTGTCAAAAAAAAAACAAGGAGGGAGCGACACACATAAGAAAATGTTCGATCCTTTCCTTTGTCTCCATCCCTTACTCAGTCGCCCACACACTGTAGTAAGTACGATGATCACAGCAAGGTGATCTCAAAGTGTAGCCAGTCAAAAGACAGTAAGCTGACAAAAACACAGAGAAGTGTGCTTTGGTTAACAGTTTAAAGTTTTGTATGTTTGTAGAAATGAGCAGCTTTTAATGAGACTCTGGAAATGAGTACATGAACACAACACACAAAAGCTTCCACCTGATGGAGACTCATACAGACAAACCTTTTCTAAATGCTTTTTTTCTTTTTTTCACATGATAATCCATTTTCTTTGAGCTATTAGTTTTTTCTTTTGTCAATTTGTATCTACGTCTAAGGCAGGCGTGGGCAAACTATTCCACAAAGGGCCGGTGTGGCTGCAGGTTTTCTTTCCAACCAAGCAGCAGCACACCAGACTTGACTCATTTAATCAGCTGATCTCAGTCTTCAGACAGTTGATTGGTCAAACTGTGTGTTCTTGACTGGTTGGAACAATAACCTGCAGCCACACGGCCCTTTGAGGAATAGTTTGCCCATGCCTGGTCTAAGGTATCCAGGCTTCCTGTAAGTTGTTAAACACATAAGGACTTTTGACTGTACCCCTATTCAAATTATGTAATGCACCTTTGAACTAAAATGCAAGTGGTCTAAACTGTTTGGATCCCCTATAATAAGCACAATTTTCGTGTTTTAGTTCTTAGAATAAATGAAAGCCACTGGCACTCTGGAATCTAAGTCTACATATGCATCACAAAATAGCCTAAGCTGAATGGCTGATTTGGTTTTGTGTATGCATGTCAAATCACTGCACAATCTTTGTCAAGGCATCTGAGAGTAGTTACAGTGCATGTGTGTGTGTGTGTGTGCATGTAACACATATACAACCTACACACAAAAGTATGGACAAGCAGACAAACATGGATTAATTAAAATTCAAGGGACCCCTCCATTTTATCACCCAGAAATGCACAGTAAGCATTAAGGAGAGCAGGACAGATACTGGATGTGCTCTTAGCTACTGTCAAAGTCAAAGGAGAGGACAGCAAGAGTTTACTTATGTTGAAAAAATACCATGGTAAGATGCATCACATATCTTTTCAAGCATAAAATGGCAAGAATAGATTGTTCCAGTCTGTGATTGTTCATCGCAACAGCATTTATTTGCCTTTCCTTCTGGAAAAATAATTCTGTTCTAACAAATGGCAACGGGGAAAGTGTGCTATAGTACCCCCCCTGCCAACCACAGATGGTGAAAATGTAGGTTAGATTAACAGTTTCTAATTACCTTTTATGCTATAATATAATATAAATATTAAGATGTAAATGAAAGGAATGGAAATGAGTACAGAAGAAGGTGACTTAATGAGATTGGCATCCTAAATCAAAGCAGTGGGGCTCTGACTATAGTGATGCGTGAGAATCAGACATGACGATCACTTACACATCGAAATGTTCACGAACGGTGCGCTGGACATAGGGCACCGTGCTTTCTTGCCACTGCAGCAATATAAAGATGCTCAGACTCTTCCATACAACTGTTTTTACTCCTAGAAGGTAACACACTCCACAGAAATTAATAACTGGTTGAATATACATAATTTTGATATTAATAATGCAGAGAAAACCATGGCAATCTGAGAAAATGTGTGATATATTAATAGGAAAGTCACAATTAAACGACTGGAAAAAAAAAAAATCCCCATTCTAGGTGTTGCAAACTGTCATGATCACCCAGTCGCAGTAATTAGATACGTATCGGCCGTAAGAGTTGGAATTTGTAAAGAAGTAGCACTCCACTGACAGCAGCTCCGTGATATTTTTGTCATTACATAGATTTATTAAATTATAATAAAGTGGGGGAGGTGTTAGGGTTGGGGGTGGTGGACTTGTGCGTGTTTATGGTTTTTTTTTTTGGATAAAATAATGCAGCTTATTAAAACTGCGTGGCTAGGTGTGATCCAGCCCTCGTCCCTCTGCTCAGGGGCAGGAAGAGAACGGGTAGAGGCAGCAACCCAATCAGCATGAGAGAAGAGAAAAGAGGTCTGAGGATCCATTCAGCCACCTTAAAACACAACTTACACACACAGCTGTGCACAGCGAGACACACTCTGAGGGCCAACTTCGTGTCGGTCCGTCACAGAGCGTTGAACACAGTGGGGCTCGCACACGTACACACACACACACACACTCACACATACGCACAGCTTGACCACCCATCACTGCCCTCTGATTACCACCAGCTTCCAGAGCCACCCTCACTCCTTCTTTCCATCCCTCCTACACACTCCAGTGGTTCTCCCTTCTTTCCCTGCCCCCCCCACGTTCATCAACTCCCCTGGTCTCTCCATCCCTCTCTCTCTCTCTCTCTCTCTCTCTCTCTCTTTCTTCTGCCAGGCTTCCACCTTTTGTCACCGCTGTTCGCCCTCTCATTTCGTTTTTACACCACACTCTTTGCTAACTTTTCTCTCTTTCACATTTACATATAAAACGCCTGGGCTGCTTTCTCTAACCGGAGAGCTTGGTGACTTAATCAGTCAGACACATAGTCGCTTACCTGCTCATTCGCTCACTTGATTAGTCGGCCGTTTGCTCACTCACTCATTTATCTGTTTACTTTCTGAGTCAGACTCATTCATTTACTGGATAACTCACTCACTCACTCTCTCACTCTGCCTGTGCAGTTGGTTGGGTTCTGTTTGCATCTGCTATACGATTGACTCGAAGCCAAACTCCTCCTTGAACAGTGATTGTTCAATCATTGCTCACAGCTGCCTTGTACACTACACTGATGTAAGATATTGGAGCACAGTGTCTTTTTTTCAGCCTTTCCCAAATCAACAAGACTGGGTTAAAACCTGGTATTTGACAGGAATTTGGTTAGTGTGCCAAGGGGGGCATTAAAAACTGTTGTGGAACAGCTGTAAACAGCTGACATCATCATGTCCTATTTGCATTCTGCCTAGTGTCAGCTGCTTTTAGACCTTTATCTCCTTGCTTTTCTCCCTCTCTCCGTCCTCATATACAGAATTTTCCAAGAAGCATGTCTTTAGCTGTTGTTTATGCAGGTTTGTCAGCAATAATAATATAACAGCACACAGCTGTTGTCTACGTGACATTCTGCATCCCTTCCCTTATTTAAACTGTTAAGCCACGCTTATAAAGATGATGTGGCCACCCACATGGAAATTAAACAGCACACAGTTGATTGACTGAAATTTCCTCCACTGAAGAACCCCACCCCCCCCTCCTTTTTTTTGAGTTAAAAGCACTCTGGCTAAGGAAAAGAGAAGACAGTAGACTGTCAGAACATCCATTTCGTCTGACAGTCCACCCTTTCTTTGGACAATCCAGTTATTTGGAGTTTTGACCATCTCCATCAGTGCCTGTTCCAAGGCTGAATTTATTCTCCAATCCAACTGTGGGACAGTACCAGTGTGTCTTTTTTTTCCAGGATGGAGAGTCTCATGAGCTGCTGAAGAGCTTCTGTGATTCTGAGTTGATGGGTACACAATGCTACATATATGTTTTCATTAGGTCAATTCAGCAAAGTTGTTGTTGTAGGTAGAAATTAAAAGCTTTTGTCTATTTGTTTGAAATGAATGCAGAGTTTTTAAATGATAAAGAAAAAATTATCTACAAATGGGTAATCTGCCACTTGTGTCTTGCAACAATAAGAAAACTTGACAAGTGCAGCAACGGTAATCAAATACTGAATGAATTGTCAGCATAAGGTTACTTAGGAAAAGAACCTGTGACACACACGCTCAGTAGCAGACAGACATAATTTCCTGCGGTTTAACAGTGTGGCTGCTGTCAGGGTCATGGTTTTGTGAATACAGGAGCATGTGTGTTTATTCATGTGTGTTTCTATGTGGGTAGCAAGACGAGCACCATGGTGTGTGTGGCCTAGTGTGTTCATCGATACATAAACAGAGACACGCTCTTGCTGAGATGTGAAAGGTTTTGCATCCTTGGAGTTCTCCTCAGGGCGACTCTGTTTGTGGGTAGGTGTGTGTGTGTGTGTGTTACTGTTATTTGTGCTATTTCATTTGCACTTTTCTCCTGTGTACACAACCCTTAACTGACCTATGCCTAAGCCCCGCCTCCACCACTCACTCAAACAAACAAATCAACATTCTTGACAGACAGGCACTGTGGCAGCTGTTACAGTAGCAGACATTTTGCAGGAGATCATTGACGATATTTGGGAACATAAGATTCAAATGTCATTCAGAAGTCACCAAGAGGTTCAAAACTAGGCATTGGAGGGAAATATTAATCATTTTATTGTACAGAATGTCAGTGAAAAGCTGCAATTACAAGCCAAAATTTACAGCTCCCACTGCAAGTATGATAAACCGCATCTCATTATTGGTCATTTCAATCAACACACCCTGCCCAGTTGGTGGCAAGTGCGCGTATTCATTAGCTATATTGTCTAGTCTTGATGTATGACCTTGTCGGCTTTATACAGCAAAATCTCACAGCAGCCGAGCGTCCTGCTGAAAGACGAAACGACACCAGGGCTGGACCGGGGGTCTGAGCTGCTGCGTACTGAGGGACAGCTGCTGAGAGACAGGTAGCATGGTGCTGTTGGAGGAATAAACACACACCAGGCCACCACACCGGGCCACACCGAGTTCTGCTGTAAATCTGAAGCTGTTTACGGGCAGGCTGGAACGTATTTTTAAAACTTTTGGGATGCAAAAAAACTTTTCTCTTAACCTTCGCTTCTCAACCTAAGGTGAGCCGGTCACAGCCGTCATCAATAATACATGTCTGAAAGGTCGGTGAGTGTAGATATCTACACATATTAACAATCGCTGTCATATTTATGCCTAAAGATTAAGATAAACATCCACATTTATTGTCTATTTAACAGCATCATATATACTGTCATATACACTGCATGCAACAATGTAAACTGGACATGCTTATCATGCTATATGTCACTGCAATGATCCATTCTGATTAATAAAGTAATTCATATTCTGTGCAGCTCATGTATTGAAGAAGCAGGTGGTCTGTTTGCTAGCATGATAAAACTCACATTTTGATTTAAAAAGAAACAATATTTGAAATTCAAATAATAATCTAACACATCTTATTCAGAACTAGAAATATGAAAGAAAGAAAAAAAAGATATCTTCTAAGGGTACCAAAATCACCAAAGGTGTTTTTGCAACTTCTGCGATCAGCAGGCACATGTCACACCTGTGCTGCGATAACTCAGTAGTAACAAATCTGATTGGCTCACAATAAAAAGTGTCATTTATGTAACAAGCAGCTTAATTGGAGTGGGCTTATATGGTCTGTGGGCTCAATAGGGTTATTTACCTTAGATTCACCTCTAGTATATTATATTTATCTAAGAATAGAACATAAATTAATCAAGCAATTACATGAAATAAAACAGAATAAAACAAAATAAAATAATTATTAAACTGGGGTGTTAAAAGTCAAAATCCAAATCCTGAGGCACCTATGATACTCTTGGAACAACAGGAGTGACTGTGGGAACAGACTGGACCTCTGCCCTCTCCATGGACAATAACATGTTTTGTTGAATGCCTTGTATATTCTGTACTACTGACCAAACATCTTGACTTAAACTGAGCATCTGATTGATTGATATTTAGGTTGGATTACGGCTGAATGATTTTGAGAAAAATACCCAATTGTGATTATTTTCACTGATACTGAAATTGAGATTCATCATTATTGTCATTTTCATTGCAAAACATTGAAATGATTATGGTGTGATTTTTGATTTTTTTTGTGATTTTTTTTTTCAGAATAAACAATAAGGGCAGCTATGGATGTGCTAAGATATACACAGTATGAACACTAAGATACTGTGTGAACACTAGCAACACCATAAATGCAGAGTATCCGCTCGAGGTATGATGACACACTTTAGATCAGATAGAAACACTACAGACAATACTATAAATATGAATACACTAGTCTATAGTGTTAATATCTGACCTAAGTTGTGTACATCGTATTCTTATCATTACCTCGAGCTGATAACGTTACTCTGCATTTCCATATTCACTTTGTATCAGATAACATTAGGATGTGAGTAATTATGACCATAGAAGCTCGAGAAAAATATCAATGCATATGTGTGTATTCATATTTTTCATAAGTGTTCCCGATGTTATGGGAACAGTCCCCCTTCCCTCCAAGATTAAACACAGAAAAACTGATTCATGCCGTCTCTCCGCCACTATATAGGTAATATAATATAACAGAACAGAACAGTAATCCATTGACATTATGCATCAGTATGTACCGAAATGTAAATATGACATATGACATCCTACTCTGCTGACTTCCCAAAGTCCATTCTGCAATGCTGTCCACCAAAACACACACACACACTTTATCATTTTGCTTTAAAGTTAGAATCAAACTCCCTTAATGTGCACTTGATCACCACACAGTCACATTACACTCCCCTGCTACACTGCTCTGCTCCTCTGTGCGGAGCATAAATGCAGTGATATTCAGGCTGCTGTTCAACAATTTGAGATCTCAAATTTGTCTCAGACATCTCCTTGGAGAAAGAAAAAGAGGCCACAGAGCAACTGAGAGAGGTATAGGCAATAGAAAACAGGTGAGCTGGAGGCTGAGCCACTGACTGACGTACTGAGCGAACGAATGATCAATAAATGAATCAATTTTTGGGGAAAGTGTGATTGGCAGAGAAAACTGACTGAGAAAATAAACATTACAGTGACTGTAGGAGAGCACAGGCATACTACCACTAAGCCGACAAGTATGTTTCATGCGCCAGCAGGTCAAGTTAAACGTATAAGTTCAGGAGCGTCGGACTAAATACCCGTTAAAGAGAACACCCACTCACATATCCATTCATTTACTTTAGTCTGGGAGGGAGAGAAAATGTGAACTCAATGTGAAGACTCAAGTTTAATGCTGGGTGGGTTAAAATGCATCTTTGAGTGTGGTTATTATTCTCAATCTCAGTTTATTCCTGTTCAAATATCACAAACAGGCTCCTGCTTAATCAGACATGGATCTCAGTATTTATTATGCACATATTTATTGGAATTTTTAAACCAAATACACAAACATGCTCAGTAGATAAGTAGATGCTCCAGTCCCCTTAAATATGTCCTGAAAGGACTCTGAGCGCCATTCAGTTCTGCATGCTTATAAAAACACAAAGCTAGCGAGGGACTTGTCGTGGATATTGACTGCAGTCTACAGAAGCCAATAGTGTTGAATGTACTTGAAGAGCCAACCATGGAAGCTGCACTCCTCATATGCTTTGGAGGATTTCTCTACCTCATCTTCACCTTCCCCTGCCGACCTCAGTGATGAGTCAGGTGGAGATGAAACAGGGATAAAGCTGTTTGAGTAACACTTGCATGGTAGAAATGCATCTAATTTGGGGCAGGGACATAAAGAATTGATGAACAATTTTAATTGGACACAGAATAAGGAAAACCCTCAAGTGCAGGATGAGACATCAAACATTTGTAATTGTTATTGTTGGAAGAGAAAAAACATATTTTGGTGTAACATGATAACTTTTTGACATGAATTTGGCAAATGTCAGAGCAATCAATAGTTAACATGGAGGTACATTATATACATTTTTTATTTCATGGAGCCTTTAATTTGCTTACTCTGAACTGTGAAGAAACCACAAGAGCAGGAAAACTCCAGGTAAGCCTGACTGAGAGCGGTGCTTCACACCCCTCTGCTTAAAAATTTCAAGCTTCTCTCACCTTCCCCTCATGTTTCTCAAGCTGGATATTGGAGTAAAGCCTGCATTTAACCAACAATCCAATTCAGTTATTTTCCAAGGATGAGCATATGATAAACCACCTGACATTTGAAACATTTCCCACACCAACTTTGAAGATTGCGGGTCGTATACAGGCAGGCAGAACACGGCAGTTCCCACTTTAAAGTGTTTTCACAGCTACTTATTCTTTGTTCTTTAATGTTTTTAATGTTTGCAACTGAATGCAACACCATTAATGCCTAATATGAGGCACAATTTAAAAAAAAGTGCGTGATGTAACTTCAGATGCAGAAGTCACTGTATCTTAGGCTTCTCTATTTGTGAGCGTGAGTATTTGGAACAGATGCAAATGCTTGTTTGCATTTTTTTATCTTGTGCTTTCGAAGCATACTGAGCCTTTAAAGCTCACAGTTTTCACTTGTTTCTTAATTAGACCTCGTCTAAAGTAGTGTTCACACTGCAAAGTCTCGTTTGTTTCTCCTATGCAAAAAAAACTTGCCAACAATCAGTTAGCATATTTGTTAGTTCAGGAGCTTAGTTCTGTCACTAATAGGAGAAAAGTAAGGACATCAGGTAGTCCACAGTGTAGCTCCTGTCAGTTCATGGTCACCCAGCCCCACCTCTGTGTCACTCAGCCTGCCTGCACGCATGTGCTTCTCATCTCCAATCAAGAACAGTATTAAAGGGATATTTCGGCGCAAGTTTAACCCATGGTCTAACACCAGACCGAGTAGAAAACCCCCTCAAGAGATCAAGTTTGACACAACCTTATCTAGTGGCAGCAACTTCAGCAGTTCTGACCATTACTTGTGGCTATGAGTGGCTTTTTTGATCGTGGTTGGCTCTTGGCTACAAAGACAGCAGTATTTTGTTATCTGGCTGTCTGTGCTGAAGTCGCTACAACTAGAGAAGTTTGCGGTCGGCAAACTTGATCTCTCCAGGGGGTGTTCTACTGGGTCTCACGGTGCGTTAGACCATGGGTTAAACCTACGCCAGAATATCCCTTTAAAGCCTCTTTTGCTCTTTCAGTCTTTGCCAGACTATTCTTCTCCTCTTGATGCACAACTTTCCAGCTCTCACCTTTGGGCTTGACCTCTTGTTGCCAACCTCACCTGTCTCTGACTTCCCTACCTCATTATCGCCTTCATCGTAGCCTTCTGTCCTCAACCGAGGAGTACTGCCTCAGCCTGGTTTCTGTCTGTCTTCTGAGCTGTTTGGCGTCCGTTGGCAGCGGCTCCACAGTGTGAGTAACCCCTGGCTTCCTGTGGACTAGAGACACTTATATACACACCAGTTGTCGTGGTGTGTATATACTTCCCTGCTTGTTAAAGCTTGAGATTGTGCTGCATTTGGGTCCATGCACACACACAGACCCTGACTTAACCAAATGTCTAATTAGCCATGCTAACGGAGAACACCTGCGGGTGAATCTCCTGACGGGAATAGACTAACCAGAGATGGCTACTTCATACGACCACATGAGAACGTGAACTATCTCTGCAATGCATCCGTTTGGTTCGACACTAAACAAGAATACGCCTTTCTGAGATTATTGAGTAGGATATCCAGCTAAAACAATGAACTACCCATCAGCTGAGTGAGAGATAAAACAATGCCTCTGATTTGGTATAATATGATCTCCTCTCGGCCTTGTGAAAAGCCATACCGCTGAATAAATGTGGACTTTTAGATCAGTTAGAAACAAGAAATATCTTTTAGAGAGCAAGCAAGAACAGCATCCCAGCTCTCGTAATGAAACGCACTAGTTTCTGCATCAACCCAAGAGATAAAGCACCACTACCCAGTAATGCTTACTTGGGTGATATAAAGTGAATCTGATGTCAACATGAAGTATGGAATTGCAGCTAAGGTTTGGGATGACCTTACATTTCTTTTTAGCTCATCGTTAAACATTAAGAACAAGGAGCCTTGTGATTTTCACCTGTGAGATCTTGGTTCAGGGATCATCAATTTTGTTTTATATCTATTGAGCGGTAAACTTTTTTCGTAGTCCATAAATTGATGTCTCCAGTGCAGTTAATGAAGACGTTCATTGCATCCAACTCTTGGGGTGAAAAGGCAAAATAAACTCTCACACCTCATAGCTTTTGTGCAGTGAAGCAGTTGATGGTATGGATGATATGGTATCTGCTTCTCCAGACTGTGCTTTATGAAAAATAAGGGTGAATTTTATCTTTCAAATAGGACAAAGGACTTACTGTTGTTCTGTTGTGCTGCATGCTGGACTCATTTATGGCCACTTGCTGCCTGTTGCCCTAGTCTTTTTTGCCAATATACCCTATATGCTCTTTATTCTCTAATGGTTAAGCATTCCAAGCAGAACTCAATAAATGAGGATACATAGTAATTACAAATCTGTATCTTCAAGACAACTGTGACTTACTGCAGTTTAGTAGATGTGACCGTGACAGTTTTAAAATCAGTATGTAGAAACTTTTTTAGCCTGACAACAGGGCAGACCTTGTTGACGGATGTGTGGGTGTGACATTTACACAACTGGGATGATAGCAATGTCAACAAACAACACTAAAAGAATGTCAAATTCTGCCTCACACTCTGAGAGGTGAGAGAAAGTGGCAGATACAAGGAATATGGGTGGGGAGTAGGAAAAGAATACAAAGACTGACAGGGTGTGGAGGACAGCGTAAAAGAGACTGGGACAACAAGACAAGAAAAGTGATGACAGCTGGTATTCAGACTGGTGTGTCAAAACTGACATCCTCAAGGCTGTGTTTGTGTTGCTTCGTATGTTTCTGAGTGAACACGTGTGTAACTGCGTGTCAGGCATGAAAAAATGGTATAGTAGCTTTAGTTTGCATCACTGCATACCACATGCCAGCAATAAACATGATCTCTCCCAAGTTTTTTTTTTTTTTTTTTCATATTTACTTTTGAGATGCTCATGGATTCTTTGTTTATAGCTGTGATTCGCAACCTTTTAGCATTCTGATGCTTTAAAGAGGAACTCTGCAGGATTTTGACCTTAACTATGCTACATTTTTACCTTAATTAAACAGCCTCAGAGTAATTGTGATGGTTAAATAAATGACTTGTAACTTGTTAAAGGGGGAACCAAGGCTCTCTGCCTTCATGTAGCGTCTCTCGGCCAAAACCTCTGACCCAGTGTCCCAACTCTTGTCTCAGCGACACTGTGACACAAATTCGCACCGTAACCCGTAATCTCTTGTTTATGACATATAAGACTACACAAATATACACATTGTGACAAGTATATGATAAATAATGTTATCCACCTCTCTACTGATTGCTTTCTTGTCGGCTTCATTGTAAACAAATGCACATGGCCTGGAGGAGAGTTAGCAAAACAGAGGAAAAGAGACCGGACCTGCATAGTTCCTCTTTAAAGTAAAGCTGTATGTAATTGATGTCTAATTGTGATGCCATATAACAGGTTTTAGACTGTGTGTATACAGGACTTGCATTTAATCAGCAAAAGTGAGTTTTATAGGCCTGACAGAGGGGGAAAGCCATTAATTTACAGGAGCCATAAATTTAAGAAAATACAATTTTATATAACAGATTTTAATCATACTGTGACCACTCAGATTTATCTTTGGATCCCCTGGGAGCCCTGGCCTCAGGTTTGGAATCACCAAGGTAGGTTATGTTATAATTTTAACAATACTGTTTCAGAAGAGCAGGTGTTTGCTGCAAGGCTAGTGTCTTCAAATGCATGAGACTGTAGAGCTGTTCATTGTGTCTTGACTACCTCCCGTGTATGTGTGTTTCCAGTTGCCGGAGCCATTCATTTTTTGCAATCACTGAGGTAAATTGTATGCTAATTTCCCTGTATGATGATAAAGATGAACCATCAGAGTACTATTATTACAAGTTTGAGTTGAACACAAGATTGCAAA
>OMNW01032206.1:14834-27358 GCA_900303245.1 Selene dorsalis
AAACAAAGTCACAGTGTTTCACAGCAAATATGTAAAAGTATATAAACAAAAAAAATCATTATGACTAATTGAAATATAAATTACTGCAAAAATGGGTTCATTTTCGACGGGAAAAGTCAGAGCTGGCCCTCACAGGAACAAAACATGTCCCTTTTAGTCCTTAGTTAGGACTATGGAAAAGCTGAGACAGCTCTGCACCAGGATCTCAGGCTGTACACTGGCTCACAAAGGTTCAACAGCACAGAGCCATAGCTACCGTTTTACCAGACATAACAATACTTGTGAAGTCAGAAAATATTCTGCCCATTAGGTTACCAAAACAAACACCTATTGTAATTTGTGGTTCTCTTTTTTATTGTGTTTTAGAGATACTTTTCCAATTCAAGTCATTCTGATGTACAAATCATCCTCATTATTTCTAAAGTGAATTTATAAGTCTTTCTAAGACAAAAATAGGATTACACTTGTTTTGCAGTGTGATGCGGGAAATTATTTTTTTTCCTCCATAATTCAGATCATTTGACTCCAGCTTAAAGAGTTGCTAGCAGAAGTATCTTCAACATGTCTCCTAAGCTTAATAGTCAAGTATAGAGGATGGTTTATCCCCAGTTTCAATGACAATAACCAGCTCATTGTATTGAAAATAAAAGCAGGGCCACCGAATCAAGACAAAAAGTAGCTCCAGAACTATACCCTGTGGCACACCATATTTAACCAGTCAGTGTGAGAACGAATAATAAACTTAGGCATAAAACTATATCCAATGAATACCAATTGCAAGTTCTTCCTACAAATGTCAACCCAATGGATGAAGGTGTCAGAGAGGATACCATGGTCAGTGACTTGAATACAGCTTTCAGGTCAAGCAGCACTAATGCAGTGGACTTGCACCATTGGCATTCATCAAGAGGTTATTAGTGGACCTGAGAAGTATGTGCTACGCTGATGAAAGCCAGACTGTGGCTGATGGGCCTGGTTATAAAAGCTGACCATTGTTCACAGTATCGACTGAGATCTCAGCCCAAGTATAGAAGAGTCATTTATCCAGAGATCCTCCTGCAACATTAGTAAGAGGGTCTGAGATCTGAAAATTAGGGTCTGAAAATTATTTTACATAAAAAGAACAAGACAATGGCAAGAAAACTTAATAGGGTCGGCAGAGGGTTAGGGGGAAAAGGCTGGGAGAGACATGTAAGTTGTTAGGACGATTCCTTTTAGGAACAATTTACAAAAGAAAATACTCTCAGGGGGAAAAAAGACATAATACCCTCTGCGCAGAGCTGTTAACAAGTGGGCAATTTTAAGGTTTGAACTCACATTTCTACTGTTTAGAGATTTTTGAATCAGTTTTAGCCACATTTGTGATGAATATTTTTAAGATCTTTGTTGCTTTTAACTGGATGGAGGATTATGAGTTCTCGGTGAAAGTAAAATTGTGGCACCAAATATTACTGATGAAACCAGAAATGTTTTTCTTCAGTGATTTACCCACTCTATCATTGGCATTATTTGTTGTCTGTGGAAGAGACCTTGATATTCTTATGACCAGAAATGTATTAAATAGATTAGAACGAGACTGTGATAGCTGCTTAACAAGATACTGTAGTTAGTTCAAAAAATGGTGTTAGGAAGTGATAGGAAGGAACAAGAGGAAGAAAAATATAAGACATTTGACTATAGCCACTTAACGCTGCATTATAGGAACAAGATTAGAGAGGAGAAAGAAGTTGAAATGCCAGTTTGGGAAGAACGTGCTCAGATTGAGATTCAGCGCCATCCTTTTAATCACTGAGTCATGCAATACTATGTGGAACACCGCCAGAGTGTGTATTTACGAGGGTGAGTGTGTATATCATGAAAAGCGACGGGTACCTTTAATGGAACCCTACATCCATCTCATAGACGCTCCAAATTTAAATGAGACATTTTCCCTTCTTGCCTTTTAGCGATCAGGCATATTAATAAGCTGGGAAAAAGATGCTGAAAGGTTAGACAAGTTTTTTCATACTAGGGAGAAATTGTGTGTTACTGTCTCAAGTGCTGGGAGGCTTTAGGAGGTGTGTGTGTGTGTATGTGTGTGACAGCGAGGCAGGATGGCATCAGAGATTACACAGAGTCGTGTGGATCAAGGAGAGAAAGGTTGATCAAACACTAGTTGGAGGTCCATTTCAGTGATGACACTTTGAGCTGACGGCTTCTCTTCTGCTGTTTTCAAGCATGGAAAGAATAGTGAGAAGACCGTCTGGCATCCTACCCAGTCCCCTCTTCCTCAGTTTCTCCTTGTCTGTCTCTCCTACACCTTACCTCCCCTCCTTTCATTACTGTCCTTCTCTTCCTTCTCTCTTGCTTGACTCTGTCCTCCTGCGTCCCTCGGTCCTTATCAGAAGGCGACAGAATGGTTTCGCAGCACAGCTCAGAGTCACTCTGTAAAAGGCCATGAACGACTCGTTCCCTTTTTTTAGAGAGTGCTTGTCATTCCTTAATCTCTTTTAATTCTGTCTTTCCCTCATTTGCAGGTGGAAGCAGTGGTGTTGGAAGGTGGCATCATTCTCTGATGTTGTTGTCACTTGTACAATGGATCTTGTTATCACCTCGCCTCAGTGTAAGGGCGCATTTCGCAATTGCTCACAGGCGTGAATCCTTTTTTTTTTTCTTTTTCCTCCATTGTGAAGTCTGCTGCTCGTTGCTGATTTTTATAATGATGAGATAGACTCGTGTGTGTGCAGATGTGTATTGGTGTATGTATGTGTGTAAGCCCATTTATTACATATATGCTAGTTTCTCCAACTAAGGTAGTAGTAACACTGTTTGGAAATGTTTTCCATGGCATTGTGACCACTACCAGGTGAAGTGAGTAACATGGATTGTCTCTTTACAACAGCACCTGTCAGTGGGTGGGATATATTAGGCAGCTTTGCTTTGCACCCTCAAAGTTGATGTGTGGGAAGCAAGCAGATGGTTAAGTGTAAGGATCTGAGTGACCTTGACAAGGGTCTGACTGTGACTGTTGACCAAACTGGTTCAGAGCATTAGCAAAGCTGCAGCTCTTGTTGGGTGTTACCAGTCTGCAGTGATTAGTATCCACCAAAAGAGGTCAAAGGAAGGACAGCTGGTGAATTGGCGACGAAGCTGCAGGCTGGTCAGAGGGCCAGCGCTGACCCCCGTTCACTGCCAAAACTGATTACAATTAGCACATGAACATCAGAACTGGAGCGTGGGCTGATGGAAGAGAGCGGCCTGGTCACGTTTCCTCATGCATCATGTGCATGTTGCGTATCGCGAGAAGGGCTGGCGCCAGGATCGGCTGATGGAGGAGGGCAGGTGTGATGCTTTGGGCAAGGTTCTGCTGGGAAAGCTTGGGTAGTATTTAAAAGTTTCAAATGTCATGCAACTGAAAATGTCTTCCCTGAGAAAAGTCAAAAGTCCTGTCATGGTCTGTGTCTTTGTTCCCTTTTGAGTTCCTGTTTTATTTTGAAGTTCAGTGTCCTGGCTTCCTGTGTGCTCCCTGCTGTGATTAACCCAGTGTGTTTCACCTGTCCTGATTGCACCACCTGTGTCTTCCCCTGTGTATTAAACTCAGTGTCTCCCTTTGTCTTGGTCAGATCGTCTGTGTTTCTACACCATGCCATGTCCTGTGTTGTTACCTGTGGTCCTGCGTTTGTACCTCATGGTCCATTCCTGCCTTGCTACCTTTTGTCCTGCGTTCACGCCCGTGTCTGAGAGTTTCCCTCGTGTTCCTGGTTTTCGTAGTGAGTTCATTTGTTTCTTTGTCTCTTGTGTTGAACTTTATTGTTTTCTGTTGTACTTACGCTCTTCCGAGACTTGACCATTTGTTGGTAGTTTGTTTCTGTTGTACTTTGAAGACCTTTTTCATAATACTTTTTGTTACTTCTGAGTTCTGTCTGCACTTTGGTCCTCACCCCCCCCCCAACCTGACAAGTCCAAGCCCCTTTCCCAGTCTTCTCTTCAAAGCCACCCCTCCAGAGCGCAGGAATGTGCAACGCTTTTTCAGCGTTGGGTTCACATCAAGGTGAAGCCCCACTACACGCGACAGTATGGCGGAAAGCCGTGTCGATCACATTGGGTCGCTCCACAAAGGTATCGCCCTCACTGCATAAACAGCATCACAAACTTTCTGCCAGCTTTTTCTCATGGCTCATTCACATGAAAGAAAACACCTAACATCATAATAAACCATCCAGCTTAGAGATACATTGCCACCTACTGGACTTCAGTGTGATACATTAGATTACTGGCATTTTTTTTTTTTTGTGTCATACCTCATTGAAGACTCTGAGCATGCACGCGATTAGTGCACGAAGAACGGTACGCACAGAGGAGGGAGGGATGGACACATCACGATCCTATTGACTTGAGTGTGATGTTCAAGATCAGTGGATGGTGTTTTTCCAGGATTGTCCGTTCCACAAATGACTGACTTATTTTTTTCCAATTTTTGTGAAAAAGTTTTAAATTAATTGGTTGCAGTCGGGGTGTGAAGATGATTTCAAGCAATTCAGTAGAAAATGCTCCAGAAATAGATCTCCAACCCTACTGTTGATGAGTGGGTGGAGACCATCTGAATATGGGCAATTAAGACATGAACATTAGTATGATGTGTTGTCTTGTAAAAGTTCACTCTGTCAGCTTCATGCTCAGGTGAGCTCTGATGTCCCAGTGAAAGTTATTTCCTTAAGTTCAGGAGCCCAAAAAAAAAAAAAAAACACACACACGCCATAATGCATTTCTTTTTGTATCGTATTGACAGAATGTTCAGATCAGTTTGAGCTTCACTGTGACTGTCACTAAACTCTTGAGTGGGTGCCTAAATCTACAAAATGAAAAGATACAGCAGGCATCTCAAACTGATTCCACAAAGAGCCAGTGTGGCTGCAGGTTTTTGTTCCCACCAAGCAGCAGCACACCACACTTGACTCAGTCTTCAGACAGTTGATTGGTCAAACTGTGTGTTCTTGATTGGTTGGAACAAAAACCTGCAGCCACATCGGCCCTTTGTGGAATCGGTTTGAGATGCCTGCTCTACAGAGTCACACGTGTGTTTCGAAAATGTGTCACAGCAAGGCACGGCAAGTTTATTTTTGTAGCCCATTTTGCAAACAGTTTGTCTCAAAGGGCTTTACACAGCATCATGACAACATCTTAGACCCTCACACCGACTGAGGAAACACTCCCAGGAAAACACTTAACAGGGAAAAAATGGAAGAAACCTCAGGGTGAGCAACAGAGGAGGGATTCCTCACCCAGGACGGGCAGATGTTCAATAGATGTTGTATACAGACAAGAAAACAGTTTACAACATGGACTATGGAAACACAAGGAAATGGAATCAGTCAGTTAACAAGAGCTGATGAAGGCAGCTATGGTGTGCAGGCTGGGTCATATACAGGGAGAGCAGGGAGAGCAGGCCAGTTTAATGGGAAGCAGAGGAAAATTTTCATGCTCAGGTGAGCTCTCATGTCCCAGTCGGAGATCATGCAGGTGGTGGGTGGTGCAGAGGGATGGAGCTCTGGAGTCAAAGAAACCTGTGGAAAACACAGAGACACCAAGGCCAGACAGATGGTTAAGAGCAGCATACCATCCACAGAGCCACACACATACATGTAATTTCTCCTAACATTGATTGAAAATACACAATCGGTTTAATATCTGAGATGATGATGATACATTATATATCCCATTATATATTCTTATTTGTACAATAACGAAATAAAAAGGTAAAGGTAAAGCCATCTGATGGCCAAACTAAAATGTACGTATCAAATATAAAATCCAAACCATGCCCTTGGCCTAGTGTTTAATGTCAGACAGTGTGTAGTGGGTATCAGAGGGTTTGGCTGAGAACAGCTGCCTGACTGGAAACAAGGTTTACTGGCTGTGGAAACATTAGCTGAGAGATGCCAAAATGCTCCACACAGAAGTCATGCTAACCCATTGTTCATATACAAACTATTGATCAGAGCTTTAGGAAATGTCATCACTCGCCTCGTGTTAAAATATTACCCATTATTTTGTAAGTTGCTCTTCAGAATACGCTCCTGTGGTGCTTTCATTTGATCTTTTTTTTTAATTGCGTTCATCAACTGTGTCTTCACCTTCAAAATTTTGGACAGGTCTCCTCCCCTGTGCGATTCTGATTAATCACACCGCAGATGAAATGAACAAATACCTGTAATAAAACAGCCATTTTTAGATCTCATTCAGATCCTTTGTACAACTGCCAATTAGGAGACGAAATCATGAGTGCTGCTGTCATTAATCTTTGTGGCATTCACTCCACAGCCGCATACTTGTTCTGTCACCACCAGACCTACCATGGTCTGGTAGTTTTGCTGTTTAAAGACTGTATAGAAATGTGTTGGAAAAAGAGGGTGCATAGTTACTTAAACTTCAGAAATATATGTTTAAAGAAAAACAAACTCTTTACATTTAGAATCACTTAGAATTCTATACCTTTAGCATAGCAGCGTAGCTCATGCTTTGCATTAACCTTTCTAATGACTCCATATCAAATCCCACTGTGGTGAAGAGCCCCATCTAGAGTTCACATCAAAGTATCTGTGCAGCTAGCTGTGGCCAGGTATGTGTGTTGGTAATTGGACGGTGATATCTAGGAATAAAATGAAATCTAAATCAGTCACTTTTCAAGTGATGACAAAAATAGCACCTATAGGATCATTAAGTGAAATATACATTTGTCTGCTACACCCCTCAGGCCATCATCATTGTTTTCAATGCTGATTAACTCACATTCAAAGAGTCTCATAACCTTTTGTTTTCTTTTCCCCTCATTTTCCAGACAATAATCTGGAGCATAATTAGCCCATGTGCTAGGCTGGCTGATGTTGTCATGTTAGTTTAAACAAACAAATGCTCCTCCAATTAGCATCTTATTTTTAGCAATCCATCATAAGCCTGGGAGAGCATGAACTTTGAACATGTCAACTCACTGCCAAGTGTGGTGTGGGTCCATGTGTTTAATAGGCAGCACGCATATGTGCACCTCGCACATGAGTACACTTGTGTCCGACATTCATAGCCATCTTTTCCCTTTTTTTTTTATTATGTGCCTGTGTCAGCTGAGAGGATGAGGAAGGAAAGGCAAATGAATTACTCTAATTACGCACCCTCCAAGTGGAGAGCAAGGTGGTATTAGGGAACAAAATGACAAAACTGTATGTATGGAGGAGGCCGACACAGGGAGAAAAAGGAATCAAAGCATGCTGCTAAAGTGAAACTCCCATGCACGAGACGTGTGTGAAGTCTGTGAAGGATGTGCCTCTGCCTCCACGCTTCTCCATTTACTTAAAAACTGATATGTGAGAGAGATTCTATAAATCATTTATCCCACATGGCATTAGGAATCATTTTCTCTTTACCGATTTGACAGAATATTGAATCTAAACACGCTTCTGTGCTTTCCGTTCAAGAGACTTTAACAAAAACCATCAATTAATATAGATTTTTCTCAGTTCATTTTTTTTTTCCTGTGTATTGGGCCTTAGCTCATCCCTTTATTTTGTGCCAACATAACTGCCTAATCAAGAGTTTAGATCTAGTCTCTCTCTCTCTCTCTCTCCTCCCTCTCACTCTCTCTCTTTCTCTCTCTCTCTCTTTCTTACACACACACACACAGTGTAGGCAGCAGCTATTTTACAGAGATAGCAGTGGCATGGGGTTTGGGTAGAATTTGGTGGAGTGTTGAGATAAAGCTTTGATGTGATCCTCGGGGGATAATATGGCCAAGATTCAGCCAGTGAGAGGTTAAATGTATGTTGAGACTGATGATGTCAGCTTGTAAGTCTTGAGCTGGAAAGACAGAGAAAAGCGATGTGAGAGCATGTGTGGAGAGACTGACCCAGAGCAGGAGGGAAGCTGTCAGGGAGCTGAACTGTATGTGGTAAGAATGAAAGGGAAACTGACAAAGAGACTTATCTCAGTGAGGAGGATTTAATCATAGTCCCAGCAGTTAACCAATAAGATCATCATCCTTTTTCTCACCTTCTGTCTCATTCCCTCCATCCAGCTCTGTGGTTTTTCCATGGACACGGGCCATTGATTCCAGGCAGCTTGCTCTCCCTCACAGCTTCCCCCCTTAAATGGAAAACTAAAGGTGTTCTGGCTCATTCAATGTTCATCTGAATCCAGCACAATAACTCTCCAAATAGAGCTTGTTATTCCATTATTGCCGGAGTGTATGCATGTGTGTATGTGTGCGTGATTCTCTAAGAAGTCCCAGCAGAGCTTTGTATTTGAGAACAGAGCCATCAAGTGTCATGGTGTGAGGTTTTTTAACCGTTTGAGTCATGAAGGAAAAGTCAGTAATGGCAGGAGAGCTGATTGAAAACACGCGTGTTACACATCAGCTCTCAGACTGAGTCTGTCTCTCATAGCAAACAACTCAAACAACCCCCTTAAGTGCTGTGAGACGTTTACGTTCTGCTTAAGAGGAATCCTCAAAGTCCCATAGGTTAAAACTACTTCACTCATGTATATATAAAGACAGATAATGCTTAAATGACACTTGGGATACTGGCTCTCTTATTCACCTGCTTGAGAGTTAATTCCTCTGCTGCAAATGGAATTTGTTGATGACTTGTGATGGCAGCTGGTAAAGTGTCAAACATGAAGCACAGCTAAAATGTATAAGGGAGAAGCTATCAAAGCAGTGCTGAGCTGGTCCTGTTGATCATCTGAGAATTCAAACAAGTGTTAACATAGATAAACTTTATCTTTTCAGTTCAGTACAATCCAACATGTATTATTTTGCATAAATACGTGTACTGCATACCTCTACCCTGTGTGTTGTACATTCAGTTTAAAATTGAAAAATGCTCCATGTGCCTCCACCAGCAGCACAGCTGGAGCCTGTTGTCTCAGCATCTTCTGCAGTTACCAGTAGCAGAGAAGCTGTGCTGTACAGGTTTTAGGGTAAAAGGTTTTGGATTTAGCTTGGCTGTCAGCATTTTCTCATTTCATGTGTTACCTTCTTCAGCTCTGAGTCTGCTCATTTACCGGCTCCGTCTCATATTTCAGGAATTGATCATTCTCACTTGACACAAGTCTTTTAATGTACTCTGTTGATATGGTGCTATAACAAAGGGCCCATGAATAACATAATGAATGAATATACTGGGAACTGCAGAGTGAGTTTGATGTTGTCTGACATGCGCTGCCTGCTTTCTTTCTCTCTCCCTTTAACAGGCCGCAAAAACTGCAATTAACTGATACATTCGTACCAATCATTAATTTACATTTTTATCTTTTCACTTGACCTTGTGTTATCATCACTGTGTATATTGATTTTCTGCTCCTAAATGAGGGCTACATACACACATATGAACTGTAGATGTTAACCATGTGTTTTTAATTTCCTGTGCCGTGGTGCCTAAGGCCTCCTCTGTACATTAAATGTTCATCTGAATCTCATCTGATCCTCCCTTAGCATAATAGATGTCATGATACACAGACGTAATACACAATGAAACAACACAGAGACAGCCTGTATTACAGAATTTACATTTACATATTATATTATATTAATGTATGTGCATGAATGTGAATACATAAAAGTAGGCACATGTTTATACGATTTAAATACATAACTATTGCACAAAATCAGAAAATGGAGCAGCTGGATTTGGCAAATCACACACTCATTCAGATTGTGCATTAGCAAATCCTTTTGTACATGAATATAGACTTTCCTTCAGTTCTAGGTTTATGTGCAAATTTGTATTTGAGATTTGTGTTTGAGTTTGACATTGATTCACGGCTCTGTACACAGTATCAGAATTAGGAATGACCACAGGGACCAGTTGGTAGAGCAGGCGCCCCATGTGTAACGACTGTAGTCCTCGCTGCAGCCGGTGTCAGATCGAATCGCACATCGGGCGGCCCTTTGCTGTATGTCATTCCCCCTCTCTCTGCCTCCCCATTTCCTGTCTCTCTCAACTGTATCATCAAAAAGCCCAAAAATATACTTGAAAAAAACAAAACAAACAAAAAAAAAAACATGGCCATTTCCCAGGATGTAAGCTTTTCTACACAGTTCATGTACAGTTCAGTTCAATTCTTTGTCAGACATGAATATATATTCTGTTTGTTGTGCATGATAAAGACAGAAACTGACTGACTTAAAAACAAGAATTGGCCTTTCCATTTGTTTTGTCTCAGTTTGGATCTTAATATAATAATATAACATCCTCTCAGTTAAATGGTTATTCCCTTATTGAGCTTTTTTATTATTATTATTATTACCTCAAAACTACATTCCCATCTATCCGCAGCAGTGTCTAAATGTTGATTACCAATTTCCCCAATCATAAAATAATCACAATGATATTCATCTCGCATCTATTTACTGACTTATTTCCATGTTTATTCCCAAACTTCCTGTTCTGTCACACTAATAGGCCCCATAATTACTGTACAAGTGCTTCATAACTGCAAAATAATCACTGTAATTCAACTCTGAATGGAAAACATTCAAAAGCAGAAACTTGAAACAATCCTAATAACCAGATTTCAAGACATCATATTTCCTTTAGTTTTTTCTGTCCTTTTTGTATTTACAAAGACAGCTTTTGTATGGTTTGTGGATTTAAGGTCAAAGTATGAGCCTGGGGTGAATTTGAAGGTTTTTTGTTCACAGCCCATTGTGTGAACACTAGAATAAAGTCTTGATTTCTCCAATTTCAGTATTAATATGCGTTCAGAGTGTTCAGGGTGAAACAATCCTTTTACCAGTCAGCCAAAACACATGGAATTATCTCCTGTTACAACGGGGAGTTTATATAATATTCCCACTGCTTGGTACAGTTGAATTTATAGACTAAGAGAAACTGTGGTCCACTCTGTTCTGTTCTTCTCTTCTTCTGTCCTCTTCCACAAACAGAGTCTGTTCATCTGGAGGAAGATGAAAGGATGACTTTTGCTCATTGATATAAATAAATGGACAGAGAGAGAGGGATGAGGCGAGGCCGTGTAGGAGGGGAGATATCCTTGGGGCAGAGAGAGGGATGAGCAGACCACAGGCAGGAGAGGAGGTGGAGGGCGAGGGCGAGAGGGAGGTGGAGAATGAAGAGAGGAGACATGCATGGACAGGAGAGGGAAGATAGAATGGGATAGAGAGAAGAGCAGCTTAGATGTGGTGCTTAGCGTTCAGCAGCATTATTGTCTCAACAGTGGTGGTGTGAGTGATGAGATTGGGGGAGGGGGTGACGTTTTAGACACCCACTGATGTATGAAGATGTATGATTGCTCGGTGGAAAGGATGGATAGATGAACAGATGGGTGAAAAGAGAAAGTATGATGAATGATAAGTTCTGTGTTCAGGGCTGTGATTCACTTTTTGGTCCCCCCACCACCCCCCCAAAAAAGTGTGTGTTGTCTTCAGAGCATTTCTCATTAGAAAACACATAGGTATGTGTCTGAAACACAATGACAGCATGACTAATTGTCTATCTCATAAACATTAAGGCCATAATGACTGCAGCCAAAACATGGCACTGTCTCAAGGCCAGAAAAGTAATATTTACTCAAAAACAGAGGCATTAATCATGTTGGTCAGGTCGCTGATGAAGGTCCTGAGACTTAAACAACATGCCTAAGTTTCTTTAAGTTTTTTGAAATGCCCTTAAAAAAGTGTTTTGAAAGTCTGACTTTTATTACCACTTAGTGAAACTCGGTGGAACAAGGCAATGTTGTATTACGGTCTTCAAGCTATAGTTCATTTAAAGATCAGATTTCTGTGGAGCATTTGAGACATTCAAAATGATGGTATCATGATTTAGGTAAGTTTGCAAAATGTCATGTATTTTTACATCCTGATTATCAGACTAAATTCTTATTTAGTTTTGCTCTGTTGTAATCTTTCTAAGCACCAGTGACGTATCTGCTCCACCATCATCAGCTGACATGGAAGCTGTGTCATGGTGCAGTCGACCTATAATCTACACACTTTCACAATTATTCTTTTTCAACACTTAAAACACATAGAAGTAACAGTTGTTATTTCCCTACATTGACCTCTTGTAACTTGTACAGATGACACTATTTTATTAACACTTTTTTTTCTTTTAACATCTGTTAACCTTTAAGCTGGGTTCGGCACAGTATCTGCCATTCTACATTTTTGCCTTTGATAATGCCTTTGATAATGCCCATCAGCAATACAATGTTTCATTTCGTTTCATTGAAATGTGAAATCATTTCACAATAAAAGCAATGAAAGGAGTCAACACAGGAGTGCTTTTAATTTGAAATGGATACTGGAAGTGTTGAGTTCAAAAAATAATTTTTCTGTGTGACATATTTTACAGATATACACATACGTCGCAGGCGAGATGTCAATATCACCATCCACAACTGTGTATTTTTGCTGCGCACAGCACGCGGAAAAAATAGGCAAGACTTGTATTCTCTAGATGTGGAGCAGCTGCTCTAACCTGTTCACCAAAATGAAAAGTGAGAGGTTCAGCCACGCGCTGCTGATGCTTGCAGTG
>OMNW01032207.1:9344-37359 GCA_900303245.1 Selene dorsalis
TAAATATGCTATATCCACACAATATTTAGTATAAGTGCTAAGCATAAAATTAGGACTACCCCTACCTGCCCAGTACACACACACACACACACACACACACACACACACACACACACACACACACACTTTTTGGCCAAGTTTGAATGAAAACCCTGCCCTGACTAGAAGTGCTTAAGGAATAGAAAATGTAATAGTGTTTTTGGACACGGGAGCAGAGCAAGGCGACAGTTTCCTGGGTTTCATTTGCCCTGCTGTCATGAGGCCTGCTCCGTCCAGAGAACAGGCTGGAGGCTTCACACTGCCACTGCAACAACACAAGAATTGGAAAAGCAAAGACCAGTAGAGACGTATTGTCACAGGACTCATGTATTGACTCTTATGCTATTAGAACAGAAGTTGCGTATTGACCGTGAGGCTTAAGGCTTCTCATTAGCAAAGTCATTAACTATGCTTAGCAGTCCATGTATTGACACTGAGGTCAGTGTGTGGTGCACTGAGGTGGTGCAGCAATCTAAGCTCACATCTGAGGGGTCTGAAGACTGCATTACCGAACAGCAGTGGAATTTAACTCTTTCAAAGCCGGAAAGAACGGTTAATGGTACAACAATGGTTACGTTTTCATGGACAACAGACTCAGACATCTGTAACACTTGGTCTGGAGTGGTGTTATTGATTCTGTGTCTTCCTCATCATACTGACGACCACCTACATAGTCTATCTGTTTACAGGTAACTTCTACTATACAAATTAAAGTATGAAGTTATAATTTCTATACTTCATATACATTGATATACTGCCTTTACGCCACTGTACCTTTATCCACCTCAAATGCAAAATTTAATTCATCCAATTATCAGTGTATTAGGCCTTGTTGCAACAAGAAACTTATTCTGGATATACAGCACAGTGCACTGGATGGTGTATTTGTGGAAATTAGCCACAATAGTGTTTGTTGATGGCTGGTCTCAAAACTGTAAAAAAAACTCAACTCCCCACCAATGGAACTAAAGGATTTCAGCAACAGGCCTGTATGTCATAATTACTGTGATTATTATGGGCACAAGATGTCACCTACCAACAAAACAACCTATTGTACTGATACTGTATGGGTTTGTTTGTCTTTTAAACCTGGTGAAGTTTATGGACCTTGAATGTGCTGAATATTTCTAGAAAAGCTCCAAATCTTTCATTGTTCATCACATAGCATTTTTTAATACTGAACATGACAACACTGATGAAGGGGAGTAGAACAATTTTTATAATGATAATGTATTGTTTATTATTCAGACTCATTCAAAATTCACCAATGATTCTCTTTCAGCTGTAGCAGACTACCAAAACGAAGGGGATTGAATGAGACTGGCACACGTGGTGTGAAGCTCCATTTCTCATGTTTTTAAATGAGAACACAGTATGACAGAGGTGCTGATGCTCCTCTGTGGTGTAATCGTTAGTCAATCAAATCATTTGATAACATCACTTTCAAATATGAACAGCATAATTTTAATGTCTACTGTCACACTGGAAGGATAGAAAGACACTCTTTCAAGTTAAATTGCATTTTCTGAAACTGGATTATTTTGACTCTCTTTCGTCTTTTCACCTGTTGTGTAAAGGACGAGCAGCAGCACACGGAGGTTACAAATGCTATCTGGCAAAGTCTTACCTTTTTAACATAACATTTAATTATTATCATTACATAATTGTATCAAAAAGTTACTCAAGCAGAACACTGCATTTTTAGGAACTGTTGGACCTTGAGATCACATTGGACGTGATCAGGCTCAGCTTTTTCAGTGTTCGTGAGGGGAGGTGATCGTCTCCCATCTCATCACTTTCTTCATCTTTGCCTGCCTCATCTGTCTGTCTCTGCTGAAGAGCCATTCAGCAGATGTTTGTTGTTGACTGAAGTACAAAGTGCAGCTTCACAGTGTCACTATATCAGAGTGGTGACAGTCAAGTCTCTTTCCCCACAGTTATATGATCCACACGACGGCAGGGCGATGTTCTCGCGCTGATGTATGGTTTCATTATCTCAATCCTGTCGCTTCAAACTGCTGGTTAACTGTGCCTTTCAAATCTTTATCTGCATTACAACACTTTCACAAATGGCAAAGGTTAGAAAACTAGTCTGCATTCAATTTATCTGTGTTTCTGTCTGCAAACATTAAGATAGTATCAGATCTAAATCCTCCTACAGTTACCATGCCAGAGGCACTCATCCAGTGATCTCCAACATTCCCATCCTCCAGGATTTTTTCATCTGATGCTATTCAGCTCCCCTAACTTGCACCACTGAACCTTCATACTAAATTACCATGTTTACTCTATCAAATTTATTTGTTTTTAAGTCTCTGTGCTGATCTCAACATCCCACTTACTGCAGAGAGCGCACTTTGTCAGCATGCATAATCAACTTTAGACTTTAGATTTTATGCAGCTTCTAAACATGATTTATTTTCTGTGGGGAAGGAGTGACACTTCTCCATTTTTTCTCTCTTTTTTTTTAAACTGAACAAGTCACACTTTCACACACTCCAGGTGCACCTGGAGAAGCCCTCAAAAGGGCTGAAAGACAGAGAATAAAGATCAGAGGGTCTGTGTTGAAATTATTACTCTCTCAGCTACTCACATCACTGATCTCAGGCTTGGAAACACTTTTGCCACAACAAAGCATGACAACAGCAACACAACAAAAAAAGAGGCTTATTCAGGAAATCACATTTTCTGGATGAAGTAGAGCAGCATGATGTGAACACACAGCAGCTTGTTGAGGCTGGTTTTATTGACTTTATACAATGATGATAGAAAGCAATGACAAAAAAAAGAAGTTAATCCTATCTGTGTGACCACAAAAATACAACAAGTCCCAAGTCCTGCTCCACAAATAGCTAATGCCACACATTTCCTGATTGGAGAGCATTTAATGAAATAATGCTAATAAACTGTATTTATATACAACCCTTCATACATAATTGAAACTCAACGTGTCTTACAGAAGAAAGTAAATTAAAAAATGCAGGAAGTACCAGCAGACAAGGCAATATCATAAATAAAGGAAATAAAGCTGCATAAAAATCTGTATCTAAAAAGCATAAAAAGGGATGTTGAAAACAGAGTAATTAAATTAAATACAACACAATGAGAGAACAGGTTTTGAGCAGTTTCATAAAATGTTCCAAACGTTGGGTTCATAAAAAAACAGAAGGCCCTTTCAACAAACTTTTCTTTTTTTTTTTAGCTAATTTGTGGAACATTCAGCAAGTCTGCACGACATCTTGGAACGAACTCAGTTCAGCATTCAGAGATGTATGGAGGTGATAAATCATTAAAGGCTTTAAAAACAAGTAAATCTAAAATGACACAGGCAGCCAGTGATGCTAAAACTGGAGGGATGTGGTTATTTTTCTTTCCTCCTTGAAAAAAAACAACAGCATGAATTGTCATCTTGGTATCTTCCAGTTGAGGCAGGGTCTAACTTCCTATATACATATATTTCTTAGATGATGATCTTTGTAATAATGTTAATGTTAAAATCAAGCTCTGAATCAAGAATGATACAGAGGTGTGTCTTCTTACGACTGACTTGTTCTGTGGTGCCAGACTTCCAATTTTTCATAAAATCATTCATCCACTGTGTCATGCTGGAGAGGCAATTAATAATGAGGTTCAGAGAGTCAATCTTCTGGTGCTACAGCTATATACAACTGTCACCACCATAGCAATAACAAGTTACACCTTGATCATTAATTATTTTTGCATAAAATCATTTTATTTTAAGTACTATTTTGTCATTGCCGCAGACCTACTCCACATCATCTTTCCACTAAACACCAACAACTTGTGCCGTCACATTGTAAACGTCACTCACGTTTGCTCGTCTCCTCCCACTCGTGTACCATGTGCTCTGCATTTGGCACCACAATAGCCTACTGCAAAATAAGTTTCAATGTCAGGAATATGCTGCAGCAACACTGCTGCAGTAAATGTTAAAAAAGAATAGCAAACCACTGCAGTTTCTGCAGTCTGCTTCCAGTTATCTGTAAATGGAACTTCCTTCAGCTTCTCAAACTTTAATGAGACAAAGCTAATCTGATGAAAGATCCTGCACTGAAATTTTGACTGGAGTTTCATCATGCATGTGGACGTTCTGCTGTAACATACTAACTCCTTAGTAGATAAGTTAACACAGCTACTCACTTTAATTGTTTTGGCAGACTTGTGTTTTGTTCCACTGATGTATATCTAAATAAGTCAATCAAGTGCTTAAGGGGAAGTAACCGTAGCAACATCTCCAGAAATGTTTCCCAGACATCTGTAGAAGCCACCCAGCCTCAGACAAACTCTTTCACCCCACAGCTCAATTCAGACATTCAGACACGCCTGTGTGGTGCCATAGCAACTGACCTGCTGCAGCACTTTAATGTCTACTGGATGCAATTCAAACAGCTGTATTTGTTCTGGTTTTAAAATGTTGAGAAACCATTTACAGTCTAGTATAGGTCTCATTACTATTACTTTGTGGCAGGTGCACTGAACAACTTGATGAAATTATAATATCTTGAAAAAGAAAATACAGTATATTGTGTGGTTTTTATACTGTGGGGACACAGAAAAACATTGTACATCACTTTCAGTCCTGTTTTTGTTTTTTTTTGTTTTTTTTCATACTGCTGGGTGGCACCACTGTTTGAAATGTTTAGATCTGTGTTTTGCTATTGCTAACCTAACCCATAGTGTCACTATTTACTGACCAGAGGGCTGCAATTGTTGAGAATCAAACTTACTTTCTGACTGTCGTCTGTGTTATTTTATGTATTTATTTATTTATATACCACATTTAAATACACAAGTTTACAAAGTGCATATATGTTGCTTGTCTCTTATAGGGTTCACAAAGTGCTTGGTGAGACAACATAGAGAGACAGGCACAAATGCCACAAAACGATAGGAGATGGACCGCCCACACAACGCAGCAACACAGGCAATATGAGAACCCAACGACAAATTGAGACCAGGAGGACTCAAATTAAAATGCAGGTTGCAGTCAGTCAGATAAAATAATAAAAGAAGGGGGTTATACATAATAAAAAGAGAGAGGATGAGATGTGTAAGATAAGAAAAGATGGGATAAAAGATTAAAAGAGAGGAAGGTGTAAAGTAAAACTAAGGGCATCTGAGTAAAACTGTGAGATAAAATAGATGATAGAGAGAAAGAAGTGGACGTCATCACATAAAAGCAAGTCTGTAAAAGTGGGTCTTCAGAAGTGATTTGAAAGCCGACCCTGAGTCCGCACGCCTTTTCTCCTCGGGCGGGCTGTTCCAAAGCTGGGGGGGGCTCTGATGGCAAAGGCCCGGTCACTTTTGGATTTGAGCCTTGACTTTGGAACAACCAGAAGAGACCCACCTGAGGATCTAAGGCTGCAGGCAGTCAAAAGTTCCGATATATAGCTTGGAGCCAGACCAATGCGAGCTTTAAAAAAGTGATCATCAAAATCTTCAAAACAATTCTAAAACTAACTGGAAGCCAGTGCAAGGATGCTCAAACTGGAATGATGTGATGTTGCCTGTTGAAACCAGTAAGAAGCCTAGCTGCTGCGTTTTGTACTAGTTGGAGGCCAGACAGTGATTTGTGGGTTACTCCGGAGAGAAGGGAGTTACAGCAGTCCAGCCTTGAGGAGATGAGGGCATGGATTACTCTTTCTAGGTCCGGTTTCGAGAGAGTGTTTGATTTAGGAGATTCAGCCATTCAGTGGTTTGTATCATTAAGACAGTTTTGACAGCAGCTAGTCTCAATGGAAGGTAAATCTGTGTGTGAGACATTGTGGCGATGAATTATTAGCATGCTAACAAGCTTGGTTTGACACTGTAGTGTCCAGTCTATCCGGAAGAACTACCCTAAGGGTAATGATAACTTATTGTCTTGTAAATGCAACAGTGGCTGATGCTCATGCCGAGCTGATCATGTTAGCACTGGTTATAGAGCAATAGCAACTCCCCCCAACCCCCACCCTCCAAACACACACACTTTTGCAAGTTTCAATTGTGGAAGGAAGAGAGGAGAAGAGCTGCAGTACATTTACCTGTACAGCTGCTTTTTGGAGAGATGTGCTTTTAGTGGCTGTGAGAGCACTATGAACTTCTGTTTATTTTCCAGCAGAGACACAGAAGTGCATGTCTCTGTGTAGAAGTAGTCACACTGACTCCAACTATGTTGCCTCGTGGCAACACCTCAAAGTTGGCATGCCATCTTATCTCCCTTTTCATTGCTTGCTTTTCTTAAGATGCTGGAGGGAAAAGTCCTGAGATAAAACTTAACGTGTACCTGTTCTCCACGATTACCAAGTGCTCCTCAATTTTAGCATTCACAGGGAACAGAGAAATCAGATATCTTTTTTTTTTATTCTATTTTTTTTATTCCACATATTCTTCTTCCCTGTCAAAACACACTGCCTAAATAAAACACAATGCAGCTCGATCACTGACTCACTGGTTGATCAGAGATTCAGGTGTGTTAACGTAGCTAATAGAGCCATGAGCCACCAGCCTCAAGCAGAAATATTTTCCTGTCTTTTCAATCATGCCCAACAAAATACTTTATGAAAAGGTTCACATATGCAGTTTTGACAAAAGTAGTGGGTTCATTTTGATCCCTAAAGGGTCCAGAATACTGTGAAATTAATTAAATCCTCAATCCATGGAGAAATTCTCATAGTATTCAGAAAATGTGCCTGAGGGCTTCCTACACTGTGTGATGTCACAATGAAACAGTCAATAGCCCCAGCTCAACCCCAAACCCACCTGGATTCACTGTCCAACATTTTTTAGTTGTTGTTTAAAACTGTCTTTAGCTAACATAGTGCTGTAATGACTAGGAACCTGGCGCTGATGTTAATACAAAGCACAACAATCATATCATGCACATCACAATTTGAACTAAAACACATCACAATTTGAACTAAAACACTTGAACACTGTCAGATATAGGACCTTTAAGTTATTTGTCTAATCCACAGCATTAAAGAGTGTATGGTATAAAGGCCTACGTTTTCGTCTGCCTTCAGTTTGAAACTCTTCTTCTCTTCTAAGATGTGTTTAACTTTGATAATATGGGGGATTGTCTTCCATGGGACCCGTTTGGATTTCTTCTTTGATGACATGGACGAATCCTCTTCATCTTCATCCTCCCAGGTATTAATGTCATCCAGTTGCAAAAGAAGAAAGGATGCCGCCCCCCCCCCACCCATCTCTTGTGTATAGCGTGGGCACTGTGACATGCGTGGGTTCCGCTGTTTCCATGACGCACCTAATGTAATGCAATGCTTCCACAGTCACCATGGTAACCCAAGTTAGACAGCCACAAGGTTAAAAGTAGAACATCCTCTTAAAAAAACATACATGCTTGGAGCATTGTCTCATCAGTGGTCGTGATAGGAGCTGTTCTTTTCATGTTTACTTTGCTGTTATTAGGCCAGTGGTATATTTTCTCAGCAGAGCCCATGTTCCTGTACATCCATGGGTAGCTCAAGCTTTATTTACAATTAGTACGCAAATAATGGTATGAAATGTACCCAAGGAGAGAGGGCGAGATACTTTTTCCTCTATAAGGTTCTTGGGTAGTGCTTTATGGTACATTTCTCAGTGGTGTCCCAGGCTGATGGAGTGGAATAGAAAAATAAATAAATAAAAATACACCTCCTTTGATGTTTGTGCTTCAATAATTCTTCACTCCAGTTCCTTATGTCATATCACTGCAGCAGCTGCCAAAAGGGGGCTTTCACCTCTCAGGCTTCTCCATGCAGCACTGAGTTGGCAGTGAAAAGATGGTTGTGAAGCCTATAAGCCAGGCCTCTCGGCTCTTTAAGCTACCAGTTCACAGCTCACATCCACTACAGAGCAATTGTACTCAGGCGATTTCCACTGAAAACTACAGATCAGGACCCATATTTTCCTCCCAGTGAAAGCATCAGCAGGAATCCCACGCCTGTTTTCACGTCCGCTGTGTTGAAATAGTTTAGTGGACTGAACACGGCTCTCTTCTACTTGGGTGGCTGCAGCTCACGCCCCGTTGAAACTAAATGTCTTAGTCTGGGATGCTGAACTCACTGGTTTAAAAGCTGATTGGAGTTTGAGCCGTACAAACATTTCTGGAAGGCAAAATTATTCTGGAGGCAGAAATAATCTCATTAAATGAACTGAAGCTCAGTTGGGAGAGGCAAAGAAACATAGTTTTTCTGGCCAAATATAGTAATATCACAGAGAAGCCTGTAGGAAGATTCAGAAACATAGCTGATACGTTCAGGTTCCCATATCCCATGGTGAGATTTCCATATCTTATTTAATTGTAAAGCAGGTCTTTGTGTGTTTCTGTGGACTAAGGCTGTGATATTTTCACAGGTTTGATATAGAACAAAGCCTGTATTTGGAAAGCTGAGCCTTAAAACAAGCTGTTGGGACTTCTCTAACTTTGTGATGTCACAACAAAACAACCACTGCTCTCCACCATGCATTAAGCCTCGCCCACCTGGATCCACCATCAGTCCTTCTGGAAGCTAGCTACTGCTGTTGCTAGGAACAATTTCAATTTCCTTTCAACATCATCAGAGAAATGCATATAATGAATGTGATGTGATTTATGTGCCTGGTTAATATGCAGAGTTTATTATTATGTAAGACATGATTGCATTTGACTAATAAATCCTAGATGCCAAAAATAGTTGGCTGCCATTGGCAAAGGTGACTAGGCTAACAAGAGCTAGAAAAGCAGTGGTGATATCGTAACTAGACAGAAATAAAGCTTAAGTGCAGACATTTTGTTTGTATTTATCTCCAAATCAAAAACACAATTAATGCTCGTGACCTGCAGGTATACTGCAAGTGGCAGACTCTTTACTCTTTGTGGGTCAAACCAGGAGAAAAAAAAATTAAATCAAGAAAAAACATATTTGGCTTGTTTTGTTTGACAATATTTATCATCAAAACATTGCATCTTTTGTTCCATCTCTTGTTTTCCTGTTTCTATAGGGAAGAAAAGCTGTTTCCTAATTTTGGTTTTCTCATTTCAAAACTCACCATCTCTTGGACAAAATCACTGTAAATGACAGTGATTTCTGTAAGTGACAGAGAAAACTCTCACATTGACTCTTAACATTGTGCTGAAATTAAATAGGGGAAAAACTGAGGAAGGACAGTCTGCCACAGAGAATAAGATGCTGCAGGTGGAAGTTTGTGGTTTTGTATAATTGGTTTTGTCTTCATCTGAACCCATATATATTCATTGCAGAGCAAAAAAAAGTCCCAAAGTCAAGGGGAACTGCAGTAGGAGGCTTTGCAGCCACCTATTTTGGTTCACATGCAAAGAACAACAGGTTTCTGGTCCGCATGAGTACTCTGGGCTTTTGAGTTTGTGAAGTGTTTGTTTGTGCAGCCAGGCAGTAATGCATTGTCCTTGTTCCTGCTAGTAAACATCAGTTTTCAGTCTCATCAGAGTTCATTTTGTATGAATGTATTAACATTAACATAAGTAATTTAAGGAAAATTATACAGTTCTATAGTAAGTGGATATGAAGCACATTCAGCTGTATGATCAAGGCTGAAAGAATGTAGATGAACTACACAGAATATGCACAGGTACATTTTAATGACACAAAAAATACAGTTGTTGTATTTGTAGAATATAATGGCATCAGTTACAGGCCAATAGTGGAACCTTTCTCTGAGACAATGACCTGAATTGGCCTGACAGTTTCAGTCTGAGTGTTTCTCTCTGAGCGTCTAGAAGAAATCTTGAAATTACAGTTTTTAATTGGATTGCTTTGGTTCATTCTGCTGGGTTTGAGTAATAAATACAAGACTGTCAAGCCAGATTTCAGAAAACATATCACACAACCTTCTACAACAAATAGACAATATTTCATTAAATGTTAATTTAATAGTTTCAATAAGGCCAATAGAGTCCTCCAAATTATAGAAGATAAAACCCAAATGCATTTTTAACATTTTCATGGTTTCACAATTTTTCTAATTTATGTTTAGACTCTTAAGATTTGCCTAGGAATCATCTTCTCCTCTTTTAGTTTAGAGTCACTTCACTTGTGTCTTGTTGCTTTTTCTTCCTGTCTTTGTCCATTGTAATGTGTTCCACCTGTGTCCTTCCCTGCCTTCTGTACTCAAATAGGTCTTCTACTTGTCTTTGACATTGTCTTTAAGATTTCCTTGTGTTCCCTTCATTGTTCCTGAATTTTATTGGTCATTTGGATTTTCTTGGTTTACAGTTACTTTTCCTTGCCAAACTTTACCAACATGTGTTTTTGGGCTTGTGAACAAAGGATAGGTGGAAAGATGGAGCTTGAATTGTCCACATTTGTGAGTAGCACTTCCCTTGACATCTGCCAAAGAGAGGTCACATAGGAAACAGAAAGAAAGACACTCAAGTTCATTATGCAGGATTTGTTTTCAGCTTTAATCCTTTTGTAACAGCAGGAAGTCAATGGGATCAGGGTCAAAAAACTAAACATTTGTTTTGTATTTTATGTCATGTTTATAGCAGGCTGCACATGCTCTGCATACTATACATACAATAAAGGTCATTTGTGTGTGTATTGCTGTGTGGTGATGGAGATAGACAGTCAGATTTTGCATTTTCATAGATCTTTATTGTGGCCTGTAATTAAGGATCTAACAGTGACAGTAATCCTACAGCAGTATTGTGAAATCATTTAGAGTGTGAACAAGCAGCAAGGTGGATGTGGAATCACTCTGCACCATCATCTGGTCAAGATAGCTTTGCTTATCTTTTTATCATTTCAAGCTCTAGATGTGCAAAAGTTTTTAAACCACATAATGTTCTCTCAGTTTTACAACCTAAATGCTACTCACATCCAAATTTTACACCACTGTCACACACCAAAACGGTATTTTGGTTTTGACACGCAAGTCACCTCTTGAAGCAAATGTCAGCTGTAATTAGGTCTTTGAAGCTGTAGCTGCAATGACTATCAGAATGGAACAGTGACGATAGTAGCTATTAGAGACTATTAGAATGATAATTAGAAAGGCAGGGAGAGACTTCTCAATAATGTGATACAGTGTGTTACTGTGTATGTCAAATATGGAACTTGGTGCCTTGCAGAGCCAAGTTTTATGTTGCACAGGTTTCATGGTGGTAGAGTGGAAGCATGGCCTGATGGCTGAGCAGTCTAAGCAAACAGCACTTCCTGTTCATGCTCCATTCACTCTCATGTTTGTGTTCTCAGTGTGGTTTTGTTTTGTTTTACTTTCACAAATCTTATTGTTTGACTTAATAAGCAGCAGTGTGGTGTGAAGTTTCTCTGCACCGCGGCTTTGTGAATTAGCATCACAAATGGAAGTTAATCTGGATTTCTGCCGGGAGAACATTGACTTTTGGTTCTCACTTACATATAATGATTTGTTAGGAGTCAAAGTTCATGTCTGACATTTGAATCAATCGTTTTATCAAGGACAAGAGCAACCTTTGAGCTTCATCTTATCAGCTGCCCACTAACTGCCCCAAAAGTAGAAATTTGAAGATCAGCAAATCCATGAGAACTGAACCTGCTCTGTCTGCTGATAGAAGCTTTCCGTCATATAGTATGATTTCTGAGCAGCTACTTAACTGACCTTCATGAAATTATCCCAGCTTTCTTTTCTCTGCTCTCTTTTCTTTATCCCCACACCCACCTGACTCATTAGAGATTTACATTACTCCCACCGTAAAACTTCAAAACCAAAATAATCGGTATATTGTAAGTGACAAATGACTGGCTCAATCGATTAAGGATTTGGTGACAGGACTCCAACAAATTATGACCTAATGACCTTATGTGACATCATTTTAAGCCCCTACAAAGAACTTTCATTTTGTGTTGATTTTGGCGACCCACAATAACCCCTCTGTGCACAGGTCTGCACACACTCACACACACACTTAGATAGATAGCTAGATAGATAGATAGTGGGACCTCACTGTAAATAAAACATTGTACATTCTGACCCTTTTTCTGTCAGACTCTGTTTCCAGTAGCAACACATGCAAATGTATGCACTTCAGAGCAGCAGTAATTGCACCAATCAGACTTGGGTAAAGAAAGTAATGTAACATTGATACATATAAACTAAAGCTTAAAAGAGTTTATAACAGTGTATTTACATGCAACCAACTGCTAACCACCAGATCAAAGTAAATATACCCAACACCCCAACATTTATGTGTTGTCCCAGTTGTCTTACAGCCCTCTACACCCTGTATTACATATTTTCCTCGGTCACAGTTTGTTAGTCACAGCAAATTGACACATCACGCTCAAAAACAGAACATGTCTGCTCACTCCATCTTCTCACACCAACACCTGCTAACACAGTTCTATGAAGTCAGGCGAGGACGTGAGGACGAACACGCATGAAAGAAAAAAGAAAAAAAGAGAGCAAAGATACAAGTTTGTTATGAAAAATGACACTCCGCCATGGCAACCTGCTCCCTGGAAAGCAATGAGGGTCTGAGAGCAGGGAGGAGGCTCCGCGGCATCATCACACACACACACACAACTTGTTGTGAACATGCACCGCTAATCAGGATACTGACAAATAAGACGGATTACAGGCTACATTAACTGTGTAAACCAATATATCATCATGACATGCACGTAAACACTTAGAGTACACACGAAGCAGTCAGTTACAGAGCTGTGAGGAAAGAGAGAGCAGACTGCGTCATCTGTCTGTCCAGGCACTGTGAAATAAGCCTGGAAGACAGGAAGCTGCAGGGGGTGAGATGAGGAGTAACAACGACGACAGACAGGTACCCAACTTTACCCCTCCTCCTCATCTATATGATAATATTTTTTTAAATATGCAGTGTCTAAATTTATGGGGAACTGAACCAGTCGCCTGTGAGTATGTTTGTTTTAAAGGTTCATTAGCTGCTATAATTTAACATAATCTGTTCCTGTCCAGTAGATCCTAACAGCACAAATGTAGGAAATGGTTTTGTAACCCACAGTCCATAGAGGTTAATCCTTGCCTTTTACTTGAGCATGTCGTCTAACCTTCAATCAAGTCTAAATTACCCTCAGTGGCCTGATAACTTAAATACAGAGCCAAATAAAGCTCTGTGACAGTTCAGTCCGGAGGACCACCTCCTCGTGCCTGCCTTCTGAGTCATGAGCACCGTTTCTTCCCGTCTATAGACTCCACACGCTCAGTCTTGTCTTCGCCCAATCATAACCTTACACATGGGCCTCCAGCCAATCGCCTCAAAGCTGTCACACCATCATCAGATTGCTCTCTCTTTCCCTCTGATGTCATTTAAGCACAATGAAATATCTGTGGCCCAATTCCAGCCCTTCTACACCTTCACCTCCACCCTTTCAGACCAAACCATCCAATCAGAAGGTTCCCTCATAAGGATGTCCCGTCCTTGAGCTGTAGTCTTCACCACCACCACCATCAGTGTGTCAGCGAAAGATTCCTCCAAGTGGAAGGACCTTGTATTGTTTCCATGGTGATCCACTTCATGCCAGTATCTAAATGCTTAAGTCTATTCCATCTGTTCACTATAAATTTAATTTTACTGTAAATTCTCATACACTCTTGTTCCTCCCATGAGTCTCTCCTGACTGAATTACTGTCAGCGCTGTTGGTGGTTGGATGGTTTAGGTGATAAATGCTTCAACATAACAAGGTTAAATATGACGGAACAAAAACATTTTCTTTGTACACAGTAAATTATTCATTATTCATCCATTTATTATTCTAATTGTGAAATATAAAAGAAAGCTCTTTGTTGTAAGAGCTGCAGGTTAGATTGCTCTGTATGAGACTGTTTCATGAAACACAAAAGACGGCAATATTACACAAAAGACAAGGGCTCGACAAGATAAAACTTGTTTGTGATTGGCCAGAACGATTCACAGGTTATGTAGAAGATGTGTTTTGATGCTGGAGTGGACCAGCTGGTGGAGTGCTCCATAGTGTATGATTGGGAGTTTTGCTGAGAGGCAACAGATGACACTCTGGGTATGTGTTAAAGTTGACTACGTGTCAGCTGAATGGAAGTCCCTCTGATGGCTAACTGTCCAATCCTCTAGGCCTTTGGCTTTATTGGAAAAGCTTTGCCTTTCAATCTCCTCCACCATCCTTTTATTCTCTTGCAAGGACACCACTGATGGATATACACAGACAAACAGGAAATGACATTGAACTGTCACCGGGGACTTGATTTCTGTCCAATCACAAACAAGATATGTTGTCCCACCATTCCTGAAGTCTAAAATGTTGTGTCCTCTGAAATTTTGTTGAGTTTGACCCACAGGGACACTGTACTACTCCACTGGTACAGAGTAGACAAAAGAAATGAAATGATGACTGACAGTCAACACTGGACTAGTACATATAGCACAAAATGAAATGAACACATTACATCAAACTGCGTCTTGTAGGTTTTTATCTTTACACTGAGGTATTCATCCCTTTATGCTTCTATGTGATATTAATACTGCACTAAAAGTACATGGACAGCTGAATAAAAGTTCTTTACAACAGTAAACAAGTTGGAAAATATTTCTTTAATTGATAGTTAACTTTGTGGTAACAGACGGTCCTGTCTTGTTTTCAACAAGACAGCACCACAGCACACAAAGCCAGGTACAAGAAATGTTTTTTTCCCAGTTTGATGTGACTTTGCTGACCTCAAACCCATCTAAATTGCTCCAATTTACTATGTTGTGCACACAGATTAAACAAACAAACAAATAAATGTCAACTTGCCCTCTGGGTGTGTTGCCTATAAGCCTGCTAAAGAAAAAACAAAGAAAAGTCCTAGAATCTCTAAACTGGCTCCATGATTAATTTAAAAACTACTTCAATTACTTTTAAGGCCAGACTTGGGCTGGCCTGCCATTCTTATATTTTTGAGCTTTTATCCCCCTGTGATCCAGGGTGCAGTCCTGGAGATTCTCAATGAGATTCTCAGTTTTATTAACCGAGACCTTGAAATGAACAGCAGTGAACAACCAGACTGTTTAATGGGCTGTCAGGCCCTCTAAACCGTGGAACAAGCTACCAGAGGATATCTGTTGCAGAGTCATTTTCCCCATTTTATTTCACTTCATTATTTTCATATCAATTTAGTTGAGTGAGTACGTAAATAAATACAAATGAATAAATAAATAACAAAACAATACAGTGTGATTTGATTTTAATTTATATCATATTATGTTATGATACGTTTTCTTTGATTCATGTGAAGCACTTCTCAATACAAGTAACAAATAAACTTATGTCAACAATAACAACAGTATTGAGGTATTTACTTTTTTTGCTTTAATTTTAGGATAGATGTTGTCTGTAAGAGAGACATAAGTTTCATCACATTCAGCTTTTTCAGTGACTCAAACATTTGTGATTTTGGAGTTTTTAAAAATATGTCTATAGCAGTGATGAAAATCTCTAAGGTCTTCAGAGTGTCGCGAAGAGAGCTGACTGTCACCTATGCACATGAGGTTTTCATGATACATCTTCAAAATATTCAAAAATATTATATTGTAAAAGCGTTCATTCTGTTGAAGTTGGCCTACAGGTCGCCTGCTTTGAAATGCTCGCTTGGTACAAGTATAAAAGCAGTGAGTGCTAGAGCCGGCAGCACAGCCTGGCTGCTCTGCTGACTCTCACAGGATCCTCTGGTTGCAGGCAAGGATACAGCCCGCCTCAGGACGTTCAGTCAAGGTTCCGCTCTTCAGACATCACTCTTTTTCTCAGCCACAGCCTGAAGGGAAAGAATCTGGTTGATGGTGGAACATTTAAAGGATTTAGTACTTTTACTATGTTGTCCCCTCTGCTGTGTTTAGTCTTTTTTTTAAAAAAGCCCAGAGGACAAGCTGGGACGCTGCTGCTGTAACATGCTCGTCTTTGTTTGTCTGCAATCAAACTTGCTCCAAGATGTTTGTCATAAATTGGAAGTGTATTAAACCAGACACATGCTCCCCCTCCCTGACTCAACATAATGTGACTGAGGGGGTATCATGTCCTTGTTTTGTTGTTTCAGGACAGTATGTTGCAGGGAGGCATTTGCTCAAGGTTTCCTAACATGTTATCCATGCATGGACAAACGGTGCACATTCACTACATACAGTCCCTATATAGATGTCATATACTTCAAATTATAGCATTATATTCTTAAGGATGGTGAAGCTCGGTGTCTTATTCTTGTATGTTCCAGTTAAAAAAGCCCCATATTTTTTTTTATGTGTTGTCATATCAATAAGAAGAAGAACATTTCAAGATGGCTTTGTTGTGACATCACATAGTCACAGAGGTCCTGACAGGTTGTTTAAGGCTCACTTTCTGAATACAGACTGTGTGCACAGTATCAAAGTGTTAAACGCTCTGTGTACTGTGAGGCTTTGACGCTTCCACTGATATAGGACCTAGACTTGCTTCATAATCAAAGACATGGAAATCTCATTTTATGTGACGTGGGCCCTTTAATGGTGAATTAAAAAAACAAAAAAAAACAACTAAAAAAAAAAACCTGAAGTTATAAGATAACTTTAAAATAAATAAATAAAAGTTCTAATTTTGAACACTGCTTCATTTTACTTCTGTTATTCAGCTCATCTGCCATTCTTCATTCTCCAACCCCCAACGACTTGCACACTAATAAATTAATATTCTCAACATTATTCAAAAATCTAAGGGAGTCATAACAGAAACGTAATTCATGCATATGTGAAGTAACGTGAAATGATCTGGAAAGACATTTGAGTGTGGCAGCCTGGGGTGTCAGGCTGCTGGCTGGATGGCTTGTCAGATGTAATTGACTTTCCACAGTCTTTCTTGTCACTCTTTCTTGTCTGCTGTAATTTGATCGTGCAGAGGAGAGCTTTGAGAAAAAAAGTACACTCTGTAATGAAAAAGAAAATCTGTGTCACAGGTGTGAGTGTATTGATAATCTGTAAGAGTAATGGTGCATATGAAGCTGGGAGAATAGTTAAACCTTTGCCTCTGCTGCAGCAGTTCACTGGAGCAAACAGAAGACTCCAGAAATGTTATGTTTATGCAAAACTACTTTTGATACCCTGCATGAGGGAATGTCAATTTCTACTGAACATAAACTGAACTGTGCCAGTAGATGGTGCTGTTCTGTAAGTCTGACCTGTTGCTTGAAGAGGAAATACAATCCCTGCCTCATTTCTCTTTGCATAACTCTGGAGAAGAAGCTGAAAGAAAACTCATTTAAGGTAAATGAACTAAGATTGCTGTTGAGAATCATGGTGCATTTCATTCAACCTACACTGATTGAATGTTTGGATACTTGGGGCCAGCTCAACAAGCTGTAATCACCTTATAAAGTTGGTGTGGTGAGCTTGTTAGCAAACAGTTTCTTATTTAGAAATCCCACTGACACAGAGCAGCATTAGCATTCATTCCATTTCATTTCTCTCCCCCTGAGGAGTGTATGTCCAATATTCACTCTCCTTCGGCCATGATTTGCTCATCATTAACTCTCATGGAGAAAAAACTCTCTACCCTCTATTAAATATGACATGTCTGTTCTAATGATACAAGTCAGAGGTCCTGAAATGTGAGTTTCTCTTCTATAGTACACATTCTACATTGCAGAGGTGATGTCTTTTCACATACAGGCTTCCTTCACCTTTCAAAGGGGGCAGAGCTCTGTGGGAAACAGTAGAAGAGACACAGTCAGCAGGGGAACCAGGATCTATCGACCCCCCAGTTAAAAAAAAAAAAAAAAACTCTTTGGATCTACACAGCTCATTTACTGCTTATTTTTCTACTTTCTACTTACCTCGATAACCGCTCAGATTTCACATTTTGCCACAACTTCCACCTCTGCTTTCCTAACTGGCGCTGACCAACACTGAAGGCAGCAGACGGACGTCACTGACGTAATGACGGCAAATGTTTTCAGCAAAATCAACAGAGAAAAGTGCAAATAACGCATTAGACACTGGAGTGGTCAAATTAGGAGTTTAGAGCCTATGTAAGACCTGAGCATGTTTATAGTCAGTCAGAAATGAGTACATCAGTGGAAAAATTTACAACATTAAATAATGTCAGATTTGGCTTGAGATTTCTTTCTTTAGCGTGGGAGTGTGAGATTGAGGCTGAATGCATCACTGTCACATTCAATGCGTGAGAGTTGGCAACCCTGCTGGTGCATGGTCAGTTAGCTTTGCTATGTCAAAGCCCAGCTGCAAGCTGCAGAACATGTAGAGCAACTAATGGCCTTACAAATCTGTCAACCTGTCTGTGTGAGAGAGTGCGTGAGGAGTGCGCACGTGAATGTGCTCTGTGTTGGTCCGTGTTTCACGGAGACTTCATATAAATGTATGGGAGATAAGGGTCAGAAGTTGGTTAAGTTCCTAATTAATAAATTGGTCTCAGCTGTGTCACTAGATAAGTACATATGTGCTTTTGCGCGTGCGTGCACGTGAATGCGCATGCAGTGTATGTGCGTGTACTGCGTGCAGTGGGGGTGGGTTGTTGGAAAAGGGGAGTTGAAGGAGTGTCACACAGTAGCTATCCAGTGAGGTGGCAGCACAGGGTAAACACTGTCAGGAAAGCCATGCCTCCCGCTTTACCGGAGGAGGAGAAAAATACAAGGAACATGGAGGTCAGTTGATTTTACCATTTGCATGCCCAACATTCACATCGGAGCTGTCCGGTCTGCCACTGCTACCGCCCTTGCCGCTGCTACTCGTGAACATGCTTGACAACGGAAATGTCGGTCTGAGCACGACGTTTGAGGTAGGCTACGTGTGGTGATGCTGTGATGACTGATGTAGTCCAGGACGGACCCGCTCGCAAAAAGAAACATGTAGATGAGGACTCGGCGCTAAAGTATGAGACAGTGGTGAAGTTTAAATGTGGGTGGGTTGCACGGCATGTCTGTGAATGACTGAACCAAGTCTTTTTTTCAAAAGTTTCACCGTATAGGCAGACCCAAGGACTTGTACATGTTGCAGTGGTGTAGTTCATCAGAGCCTGAAACACACGGTGTTGAAGCAGACTGTTTCACTGCTGCGATTTTGTTTTTCTCACAGCGTGTGTGTGGACAGGACAGGGGGGTATGATGGAAGCCGGTTCACACCTGCTCACCCAGAAACCACCCGTAGCTAGAGTGTTTGGAAAGAATCAAGGACACCTGTGACACAGCTAAAGAAGTTAATAGTTAATGCGGTTTGACATGGACGCCTCAAATTTTATACCTGTGTGGCTGACAAGACAGAGGGGATCTTTTTTTCAAGCTTGTTTGTGCAGGTTAGAGTCTGCCCAGTTCTTTAAAAAAACTAAACAAAAAAAAACACTTGTCAGGCCAGGACCCAGTACACCAGAACTCCAACCCATACCCATACACACACACTGTTTAACCCAACATTGGATGAGTACTGAAGCAAAGAAAACTGAACTCAACAGAACTACCAGACCTCCACTCTCAAACCACAAGGTGGCATGAATGCGTGACAGTGTACTCCCTCTGCTCTAGCCTCCCTTAAATAAGCTGCCGTGGGCAGGGCCACAATCAGTGCAGATCATGAGCACCTGTGGAGGCAAGTGGAGGAGCAAGACCAACGAACCAACCATGCAACTGTTGTGTCAAGAGAAAGATTTTGAGCAGAGTACGCAGACACAGCCAAATAATGTCACCAATGCTGTTGAACTATTGGTTCACAATATGACATGGCAAAAGTGCCATTTCACAGAAATAATGATCTTTGTTTAACTCAGTTTCCCTTCCTTGTGTCAGAAGTTAGAGCAAATCAAAGACAATGTGAAGCAGCTGTGAAGCCAATTAACAACTTTCACCTGGGCCAACTGCTGAGTCACTGGGGGGTAATTTGGAGAGACTACATTGTCAGAGTTATAATGTTAATATGATAATAACGCCAATATTATCACAAACAGGAGGTGGTCCATCTAAATATTAATTTAATTTTTAATTGAAAGTAATTTTTGAAGTAGCCTAGTTTGTAGTTAAATTAATTAATTCAAAATCCTCCACCCCAAACAATATAATTTGGTTCCCTGCTGGAATGAAAATTACACACTGATTGAAATTTTCAAGGATAAATAAACACATCACCAAATTATTAATTAATAACTGAATTAGTCTAGGCAATACTCTAATCACTTCAATATTACTAACATATCCTGCCAATATGGGAAACACAGTGAAGCAAAATACATCAGTTGGCAAAGTGTGTTTAGAAATTCCAGCTGTTGGGAATGTTTTATGTCTCTAGGAAGAACAAAGTCTGTCTCCACCCAGAATGTCTGTTTTCTGGGCCACCTACACTCCCCCTATAGTATAATGCACCCTGTTCAAGACACATATCTGCACCCAAGGGGGGTGTGGAGTACTACTGTCTCCCAAACAACTGAGGACTTAGACTACCGTAACTCTCACCCTACACAAACATACATACAACACACACATATATTTGTACTTTTACTATTTATTTTATTGTATGTATATTACTATATTTTGTCCTTTTTGAGGACACCCATGGATATAATGCATACCCTAGCCCCTGACTAAACCCTGAACTTTCCTTTTTTTTCCTGTCTCTCTCTCTCCCTCCCTGACTCCACCCCTGCACTGCCTACCTGAGCTCAGGTGAGAGCAATCACCTCGTTGGCAGAGCAGATAAAAGGAGACAGTGGCAGGTCGTTGTGCTCTCTCACAGTGGTTGGGAGAGGGAGGCAGAACTAGTGGCACAGCTTGCTGGGTTTCTTTTGTTTCGTTTCTTCAGCATGTTCAAAATGCTGAGTTTTGTTGTTTAACTTTCCTCTGGAGGTCTTTGGTGTTCCTCTTTTTGGATTATGTTTGTTTTCCTCGGGTTTACATTTAATTAGGCATTTTAGTTTAGGGAGAGCCCTTGGTGTGATGGCCATTGATGGCTGATCACATCAAGCCTTTTTGGTTTATTCCTTTTGTTTTACTAAGGGTACCTCTTTATGCATGACATCAACTGTTGTAGTGCACTCCCCCATTCTCTTAAAATCAAGTAATAAATGAAATACAAGACATTAAAAAAAACCTTAAATATGTATCCATTATAAACTTGATCACATTTTTAAGTGTACTGAGATGACATCGTGTATCTGACATCTTGACAAATGACATTCAATAAATTGCAGTCTGTGATTAAATCCAAGAATGGATTAAGACTGGAAAGGCAGGTCCATCATCATGGGTTTGAACCAAAGAAAAGTTCAACTTCAAAATCATTTCAGGCTGATATGGCAAATACTGGTACGGCTACATGGAAGTTCTCTTTTGCCAGAAACACCAACCTGTTAATGTGATCAGGTTCTGGAGTCGTGCATTAACAGGAAACAACACAAGTCCTAAAATGCTCTCTAAAGAGAAGCTTGTGGCTAGAATGCACAAATATTTCCTTGCCAGATTCAGAAGTTGTGGGTAGAGGATTTAGGCATCACTCCATCTCTGGTCTGGGAAGGAGGTCCCCCAGCTGTGTTTGCAGTGTTGGTGACCTTAAGGAAGCTGCCCAGAGCCTTTTTTCCTCCCTCCAAGAACCAGTATCATCACAACATTATTTCCCTTGATCTAGTGCTATGTCACTGTATTGCATTAAGATGGCCTAAAATGTTTAATGGTTTTGGCAAAGTCTGTTTCATCCTCCTGGACTACTAAAATTGGGATGTTAAAGAGGTGGTGTGTTGGCTCCACAAAAACACACTTATCTCCAGAGAGTGCATTAATAAATTCAACCAGAGGGCTGAGTGACTTATTGATGGCATCCAGAACATCAATGTCCAGCCAAGAGAGGGTGGTATTGCATGGCATGTCCCTCTTTTGCACAAGGACCCCCTTGATCATCGCCTGCCTAGATCCCCATCTGGTTGGGCATTCTGTCTTCAGGGAGTGTTCAGGCAGATTCAACTGCTTCTGTGCCACTGCAAGATCCTCCTTTTCCAGCTGTAGGCTGCTGCACCTTCTTGCAAACCTCCACTGCATGGCCAATCCTGGGCTCCTTCACTGCAACCTCTTGTTAGTTGCATCTTCTAGAGATGCTTCCTCAGACAGCATCGCACTTGTGACCACAGCTTTAAACCAAGAGAAGATGAGGTGGTGCCAACCATCCTCAGAAATTTCTGGTGCTTAACCACTAAGCCACCTGGTTGGTTGGTAGGTCAGGTCGGTGTTCTCCTGTTCCAGAGCCAAGGCTTTCTCTACTGCTTGTGAATGCAAAATGCCCTTTGTCTCATTAATTTCTCTTTGGTCATTCATGCCTACTTCTTATAGGTTTCCACCTATGGCCATTGTCATAGATGAAAACCTGGAAGCCCTTCCAGCCATGGGAGGATGCAGAGAGAAGGGACCAAGACCACTTGAAATGCCTTGATGAGCTGAAAGCAAAAAAAATGGCCTCCTTGTTTCCTTCCAACTGCACTTTTGGCTATGGAAGAGCTAATTTACCTTGCATATTTACACGTATAAGCTTCCGAATTCACATCTATAATGCTACAAACTAGCCAAGTTGTAGGTGAATAAAGGTGTGTTCCTTTGTTCAACACTAAGTCACAAGTTCTAAAGTCACGAGTTATCTGACTATGAATAGATCAAACATCAACAACGCTTAAGTATTACTGATTTGAATCAATACATTGGCACAGTTGAATCATCCTGTGCTTAGTCGAGGTGTGTACAAGGTAAGCTAATATGGGCCCAGTCACATGATGAAGAGATGGCTGAGGTGCTGGTTTGCAGGTCCTGCTGTTGCTGGGTTGCATGGTCCTGATGTTGTCCTTGTTCAGTGAACTGCGGTTGTCCTGGCTGTGTGGTTCCAGTTTTGTTGAGTTTCTTGGTTCTCCTTGCAGGGTTGGCTGATCTGTTGCACAGCTTCATGGCTCAGTTGCTTGTTAACTCAACTAGCAGACCTTGTGTTGTGATATTCAGTGTAGGCTTTCGCATCATTATCAAGGTTCAGTCTGTTGGAGGCTTCTGCTTTGTGTAGGCCTCATGTACCCCTTTTTTTCCACCAAAAAAACCTGGTGCTGGTCCAGTTCCAGATTTCAATAATCGGTGATGAAAATGAACACCAGCGACGTCTGGGTTATGTCTCCAAACCGAAAGCAATACATGCACAATGTGTCCAAGTGGATGGTGGAGATCAACCCATGGACAAGAGAGAGCATCACATCATACAAAAACTCAGTGCTTGGGTGGAGAGTCTGAAAAGGATCTCTAGGCAACAATTTAATCAAAAGCAACTGGACTTGTATTTGTCTAGGAAGACGTTTTGCCTCCTATCCAAGGGGCTTCATCAGTTCGTAACGCATGGGCCTGACTAGTCCTCACTAGTCTGACACCGATTCTGCTTGGTATCAGTGAAAGGGCAGCATTGTAGATGGGGGATAGATGGTGTCTCAGACCTCCTCCCCTGTTCAGAGATGATTTCTCCACTTTTGTGTAGATGGCCTCTTTTACCCCTCTTTCAAACCATCTGTCCTCCCTGTCCAAAATCTTGACATTGCTGTCTTCAAAGGAGTGTGCCTTTTCCTTTAGGCGTAGATAGACAGCCAAGACTGGACCTGAGGAGTTGGCTCTTCGGTGTTGGGCCATGTGTTTGTTTCAAGGTTGTTTGGTTTCCCCACTATAAGTCCTTGCATTCTTCACTGCATTGGACTGCACATATCAGGTTGCTTTTGTGGGATACAGGTGAGCCCATGGCACACCCATGCTTTTGTCTATAGAACTTGTTGTTGAACTGGAAATATGTGGTGTTCAGGCACAAATCCAGTAACTGGCAAATCTGATCCAGATTAAGGTTTGTCTGTCTTGTAAAGTGTCTTCATTCTGTAACCAGTGCCTCACAGTATCTATTGCTTCCTTGGTTGGAATGCACGTGAATAAGGAGGTCACATCATAAGAGACCAAGGTTTTGTCCTGTCCTACTTTCAACCCTTTGAATTTTTGGCAAAGTCCAAGGAGTTTTGTATGTGGTGTGGAGTATTGCCAACCAGGGGAGCTAAGATGTTGGCTACATGCTTAGCGATATTGTAGGTGACCGAGTGAATGCTGCTTACAATAGGTCTGAGTGGGACTTCTTCCTTTTGGACTTTGGGGAGTCCATATAAGCAGGGTGTGGTGTCTTGTGGGTAGAGCCTTGGGTACTGTGGTCAGTCAAAAGCTCCTTTTTGTAGTTGTAAACATTCTATGACTTTCTTTTTGTAGCCTCTGGTTGGGTCACGTTTCAGGATTTCATAAGTGTTGTCCTAGAGTAGAGATGAGATTTTGTGATGGTCACTTGTGTTCAGGATTACCGTGCATCTTCCTTTATCAGCAGGCGGAGCGAGACAGTGTATAAAGTTAGTCCTGAGACAAGGAGCCGTCCCATCTGCACTCCCCAGTGAAACTTGTTGCTCCCAGAGCCACCAGCTGTACACCTGTTGAGGCACAAAAAAGAAACACTTCATCGGCTGTGTATGCCATGCCCAATGGTCAGTACAATAGCAGCGCAGCCCATAATTTATGCTCACCAGTATCCACAGCCTTACTTTCAGTCATTCCAACTGACACCTGTCATTACTCCCACTCACCTGCCATTCACCTATCCTATTCAACATGTACATTTACACATGGTTACCTCTAGTAACATGATGTTGTATTCTGAGTATCAAACAAGTTAAAGTCTTTTCATATCTTGTTGAAGTGTACAGTTAATGAGAAATACTGTGAAGTTTATAGTCGTGTCAGGAGCCACTTTTTGTTTGTGGGGGAGTGTGTAGTGCGCTCAAGAGTGTTACCATATTCATTTTGATTTGATTGAAGAAGAAAATGTGTCTCTGTTAATTTTTATGGGCTGACTGTGATTCCCTGGTAATCTGTGACATGTGCACTTTATTTTTCATATACATTGCCTGTGTTGTCAAGATGTGACTTGGACGACACAGGCATCCCTTTTGTCATTTCACTTTGTTTTTGCAGACACCTGGAACCGGGACCCGTTACATATACTACTGCCAAGGACACGAACCATGACACCAGCATAAACAGAAGTGTAATGTTGGCACACTTCAGCCTTAAGAATGCATTTTGGGGTGAGGGAAATCATTAACTGACTGCAAATTATTCCAGGTGTAGGTTTAGTAATCCATCGAATTGCTGTAAATCTATAAATACTGCAGTAAGCCCCATGCATAATGCTGCACCATGGCAATGCTTGAGGACTATGCAAATGGGAGGACAAGGAGGAAAGGAAACCATGACGGCTTTCTGGCCCAATATGATGACTGGCCAATAAGCTGTTATAGATTCCCTAGAGCTGTCCTCTTGGAACTGTGGTGAATTGGGTTCCAGCATTAAAGAGGGCAACACGCCAGAACCACACCATCCTCGTGTAAACACAGGTCCTCACCACTCTGGGTTCCTGGCAACCAGCTGTGATAACACAGTGATTGTTATAGGTAAATCTGATCTATAGCCAATCTTCTACTTTCTCATTAAAAGCCTTCTTAGAATATAGTTCTGCTAAATTTCATCTGATAGGTCTGGTGTATCTCAGCCGTCCTTGAGTGCCATAATGCTTGCTGTTTTGGATGGCATTATTCGTATGGGTAGTCAATACATCAGTTAAATTTGCATGTTGGTACAAGGAGTAAAAAAAGATGAACCTTTAGACCAGACCACTGTTTACAGAGGAATTATGCAAGATTCCCACCTCAACTATGTTACATTTTTACCTTAAACAGCTTCAGTGTAATTGTGATGGTTAATGACTTGTAACTTGTTATGGAGAGAATGGAGGCTCTCAGCCTTCCACATGGCATCTCTTGACCGAAAAACAACCTTGCAAGTAGTGCTGTCTTGTTCGCAAACATTTCGTTCAAAAGAACGAATTGTTTGAGTGAATGAACTGAACAGATCCACTCCCTGACTTGACTTGTTCTTTTATCAGTTCAGCTGAGCTCAGCAGCGAGTGTGTAGGCCGGCAGTGGAATTGCTGTGTGGTCCGTGAATCACTGAATCACTCGCTAATCTGTTCAGTGATGCGTTCACTGAATGTACTGTCACTCGGTGACGGTATGTTTAATGAACATACTGATGAACAGCACGTTCACTGAATGTACCACCCAAAGTAGTATTGTGTCACTCGTGAACGTGCCGCTGTCGCTTGGGGACGTCTGTGTACTAGTACATTAAGTGAATGTGCCGTTCACCTGCTGTCACTCAGGGCTGAGGGCTCGCGTTCACTGTGTTACGTTCACTGAATATAGTACAAGCGACACGTGATATGTTCGAATGTGTGGTTGACTGTAGTAGTACTGAAAGTAGTGTTGTGACGTTCGCAAGCATGTGTTTTTGTCCCTCGTGGACGTCTGTGCCCATGAACATTCAGTGAATGTACCACACAGTGAATGTGAGCCTCAGGGCTAAGTCATGACCTGAATCATGATTGGCTGGGAGTCAGACTATGCACCATGCAGTCAAGAACGATTCGGTGAACGAATTTTTTGAATTGATCTTTAAATGAATTGATTCTAGTGATTCAGTACTCTGTAAAGAACTGCCGTAGCCATTACTACTTGCAAGATCAGTGACTTTGTCCCAGTGTCTCAGCTTTCGTCTCAAAATATACACGTAACATATGATAAATAATTTTACCCACCTCTCTACTGATTGCTTTCTTGCCAGCTTCACTGAAAGCAAATGCACATGGCCCAGAGGAGAATTGGCAAAACAGTGGCATAGTTGCATAGTTCCCCTTTAAGTTCTGCCACCGTGCACTTTGTGCCACCGACCCCATTGACAGTGGCACTAACATGTTGCCATTCGCTTTGCTTCCTCATGTTAGTGATTCCACTGCTGTGGCCTCCAAATGGCACTTTTTTTTTTTTTTCAGCCTTCCATCTCTGAAAAATGTCTTTCGTTCTTTTCAAGCCTGCTGCCGTTATTCTCGACAACTGAACAATTGCACACCAGACTTATTTATATGCAGATAGGGTGGGATGTGAAGCTGATTCAGGTGCACACACTTGTAGGCACTCTGTAATTCATAATGGGAAGACACTTTCTAATGAAGGGAATTGTAGTTCGTTTTAGTGAGCCAGATCATTTGGCTCAGTTCAACAAGAGCCAGCTCCAAACTTTGTGTTTTGACTGATGATTTGAATGTGTACACATCACTTGAATTCAAAACATCCCTTGTACTGAAGTATTCAAATTAAAAAGTAAAAACCACAATTTCTAAAGTCGACAAACTGCTGTAGCAAATTGTCTTGCATTTACAGACCCGAGTAATAATGCATCTGTGTTTTCACAGATAATGCTGCTGTCACTCATCTTTGTATTTCTGCATTGCACTGCAATGCTCCGTCCTTCTCTGCTCTTCTCCCTCCTCATCCATTTGAGTACCCTGTGCACCCACAGCCCCTCCCTACTTGGTTGAATGATCCTCGTCTTCCCTCATGTGATTGAATGTCATGTGTGTGCTGTGCAACCAGTCAGATTCTGCCTTGTATCACTTTACAAAAAACAAACAAAACAGCTTGCAGACAGGAGCTGGCTTCCATCATTCATTTAAGAGCCTGCTCTTCAAATAACGGGCTCGTTCATCTGTCATAAACAAGATATTACGGGTTATGGGGCGCGTTTGTTTTGTGGTGCCACCGAGGCGAGAGCTGGGACATGAGGTCGGAGGCTCTGATCTTGCAAGGTTGTTTTTTGGCCAAAAGAGGCTAGGTGGAAGACAGAGAGCCTCCATTCTCCCTGTAACAAGTTACAAGTCATTTATTAAACCATCACTACATTACTCCAAGGCTGTTTAATGAAGGTAAAAATCCTGCATAATTCATCCACGCCTCCCATGTATTTGTTGTAGGTACCCACAATGTAAGGCCTTTCAACGTCAATGTAGGTTTTGTTGGCTTTGTCCCAGCGTTGAATCTTCTGCACAGGTTCTGGTCCAGCGAAGGATGACACTAGTGTGACTGCCCTGTTGTCATACCA